>VONZ01003370.1:0-22982 GCA_012976165.1 Labeo catla
CACTAGTGACTGCTCTAAACAAAAATAGCTTTTTTTTTACATTTCTCATATTAATGTCACTAGTAAAGCACTAGTGCAGGGGTGCTCAACCCTGGTCCTGAAGATCCCCCTTACTGCAGAGTTTAGTTCCAACCCTGATCAAACACACCTAAACCAGCTAATTAGGATCTGAAGGAGCACTTGAAAATTACAGACAGGTGTGTTTGATCAGGGTTGGAACTAAACTCTGCAGGAAGGCGGATCTCCAGGAACAGGGTTGGGCACACCTACACTAGTGACTGCTATAAACAAAAATAGCTTTTTGTTTTTTCATTGCTTACAGTAATAATTTGCAATGCACAAATTAAATGACTGTGTTTACATGCACTTATGACCAGTCTAGTTTCTACATATAGCAACGTTCTGAAACATTGAAATATGAACAGCATTTTCTTGCTGATCTTCTTCTCTAAATGGCTTTCTTATGTTTTTGAGAGTATGTGCTTGACAGAAAGCCCATTACTGACGGAGCTGCAGGTGTTAAGAATACGAGCAGGGGTAACACGAACGCTGCTTTGGTGTCTGTCAGTGTTAGATGTGCATGTGAACACAGTCGTTGTTGTCACGCTGTCATTTTACCTGCAGCTCTAGAGTCTCACTGCATTTCCTGCTCTAAATGTCTCCTTGAGACCTTCTTGAGGTCTCGTTTTTTTTTCTCTTTATGGTTTTCGATCATGAGGAGCTCTTCTCTGATTTCTGTCATTAAGCCCCTCACCTCTGGTCCGTGTGATGACGGATCTGCTGCCTTCTTCCAGTCTAGGCCTTCATCCAGCGGTGCTCTTCCAGCTGCTCTAGAGTCAGCCGGTGAGCTGGATTACGGCACAGGCAGCGGTAAATCAGGTCATGGTATGCTGAGAGTAAAGAGAGAGTAAAGGTTAGTCTTCAAATATCAAATATATACAGTCAACATTTCTACTCCTTAGATTTGACAGATCATGCAGATCTGTTTGTGTCAGTGTGTTGTGTATTCACCTGTGGATAAGGTCGGATCCATCTTGATATAGTCATGCAGAATTTGGTCAAAGCTTTCGAAAGGCAAATATCTGTGCATGATTTCAAAGAGCAAAATGCCCAATGCCCAGACATTTGCGGCTTCGGCGTGAAACACGGACTGCCTGATCACCTCAGGTGGGGTGTACGCATTCGATCCTGAAAGAGAGAGACACAGTTTCAGTGTTTCTGTACTTTTATCATCAACAAGACAATAAAATGTGATCATCAGTAAGACTACGTTAACAAAACAGGTTGACTTACCTTGGTAATCGCTGCTGTTAAAGCCCTCGCTGGTAATGAGACGGGCGCAGCGGAAGTCAATAAACTTGAGCTCCAGACTGTGGAGAGTCACCAGGATGTTACCCGAGCGGATATCACCGTGGTAAACTCCACGCTCACTGCAGTGTTTGACTGCTTGAACTGCCTGAAGCATGAACAAACGTGCTTGTCCTTCACTAACAGAACCTGAGAGCAAGATGAAATCCTCCAAGGTCCTGCACGGTTCAGGGTACTCCATGATGAGAGAGAAGCTGCTCTCATCCTCAAGCCACTGGTGTAACTGGATGATGTTGGGGCATGAGGGAGCTTCTCCCAACCTGAGCATCAGAGCCACTTCAGCAAGCACAGGTTTGCAGTGACCGGCCTAGAGACAGAAACACAACACAGTTTGCTATGAGAAACTCTTGAGTCAGAAGCTTCATTTCAGTTACAGGCTATAAAAAACACCAAATATAAACTAGATTTTAGTAACTTACAATGTCCAGATAGCGGTCCATCCTGCGCTTAGGGATACACTTGATGGCAACCTTCAGCTTTTCGCTGAATACGTGTGTTCCCTCATAAACCTTGCTGAATTTTCCTGATGCAATTAAATGTCCAACTTCGTAAAGAGACACAATCGATCCTAAAAAACAAACAGACACGTATGAGACTGCAGTTCCTTTGATTGTCTGATCTTAACTCCAACAGCAGCGCTGAAGAACCTCAAATCGAAGTCAGAGTATCATAGTATTGATAAAGAGAAAATAAAACAGAGCAGAAATAACATGATGCAAAGCAATAATGTCTCACCTTGAGGCAGCTCGATTTCCGGTTCAGGCTCTGTGTCAGATTCTGCTTCTGACACGATCTGCTCTGAACCGGAAACTGAACTGGATACTGAACCGGGCAGAACTACATCTTCGGGCTCTTGCTCGATCTCAGTGGGACCTTCTTCAAGAGGCACCGACTCGAGATCTGCAGAGACCTGGTCCTGCTCCGGCAGACTTTCCTCCTCAGGAACGAACTGGGATTTATCCTGATCCGGCTCTGCTTTTGGATGCCGGACTGTACAGGGGAAGAGCTGCTTCACAGCCTCACGTGCTCTTCGGAAGAAGGCACGGACTGCTTTCCTCTTCCTTCCTTTCTTGGCTTTTTCTAAAATAAGGAACAATGAAGAGAAAACTATTAGAAACATCTTTACAATGTGAACAGTTAAAAATAAAAACAGTTCAACAAATGTCACTGTCAAACTGTTAAGAAATCACTTTATGTGGTCATATTTTAAGTAATTACAAACAGAAAAGAACAGGACAGAAATCACATGAACCAAAAATAATAATGACTTACTGTCACACAGATTCAAGATGGATGAATCTGTAACGTGTGGTTCGGGATCCGGTGTTTCTTTGATCCCACAGGTAGCCAGCACACACAACGGCGACTCAGGATATTCACACACCTGACCTGGCAGACACACCAGATCAGGAGTGAAAGGGTCCGCGTCAGCCGTCGGCGTGATCCTGGAGGGGCCTGGGACAGGCGTCACCTCCGTATCATCCAGAGCGTCCGTCTGTGGTGTGAGACGAACCACTCTGTCCTGGTCGCAGCAGGCGAAGAAGGGCCGCTTCACAGCCTTGCATACCCTCCGGAGGAGGGTACGGGCTGCTTTGCCCTTCTTGCCTTTTGTAGGTTTGTCTGAAACAAACAACAGTGAAGAATAACATATTAGAAACATCTCTGACTACAGATTAGAAACCATTTTCAACAAATTCCTGACAGTTAAATAGATCTGATAACATTCTTCAATAAAAAGTCAAGTGCAGCTCTAATAATTAGACTAACTTGTAGTTAGTTCACAGAAGTGCGTTTTGTGTTTACATTCATATATACATTTTATGAAGAATTCAAACACTGAGACCAGAATAACACTAAAATAACACTACAGAGTAAATACTGTGTGTCATTGTTTATTTTCATCTCACCTTTCTGGCTGTTCTCCATCGAGTCTGGAGATGAAGAAGCCTTCATTTCACCTGCAGCCCACGCAGTTACAGGGACAGGCTGGTTTTCAGATGTCATGTACATCTCGTTTGATTTTTCAAAACTTACACTGGTGAAATATTATACACAGTGTCCAAACTATGAAAGGTTTGTAAAGACTCTGAATCTGAAGTGAGTAAATCAGTGGGATCAATCGCTAATTCAAACTCACTCAATTCGATTCGCGTCTGTTGTGATTCTAATTTCGAATGTTCAGCAGAGGTTTATATAACCGTCACACTCGGGCACGCGCTTCTCTTTCTGCGCGTTCTGCGCGCTCAGCGGAATGGAACCGCGCGCGCATCTCTCCGTTTTGTAATGTTGTTGAACACAGCAGTGTCAAGAGTATTGCCAGGTGTAAAATATATTTAAATTTATATTTAAAAACACACCGCACGTACATCCTTACTTAAACACTTCTCAGCTATATTAGTTTAATTATAGACATGTAAGGTTCCATTAGGATGCGAATTAACGTTGATTGTTTTGGTGAAATGCGGCTTTAAGCTCTGTGTCTGTCACACGGGTGAGTATTTCTCTATTAAATGTGATTCTGAAAGAGGCAGGTCGTAAAATTGTACGTCACCTTGGAGAGAGAGAAACGATAATATTCATTCACTTCATAAAACGATATATTGCGACTGAACATTTAATAAAATGCCTCGATAATTTCTTCTAAACATTCAGGTGAGTAATCAAGGCACTAATTGATTTACCAAAATATGAATTATATAGCATTATTACCTTTGCAGTCGCACTCAAAAAAAAATTTCAGCCCTTAACGTAATTCAATTACGTACATCTTTTCCATTCATTTATATTACATAGTTTTAACTTAAACAAATCAATTAAACTTAATGTGATTCAAATGCATCAGTCTTACGTAAATGAAACAGGTAAAGTTGACGTAATATTTCCCAGTGTTAAACAAACCCTGCTCAGTGTTCATGTGTTTCCACACTACAGAGTGTTCAAGTAGCATTGACACAGTGTTGGAGTTAAGGAGATCATTATGTCATGATTGACCAATAATGATGAACACCTGCTGTTTACAAGCAGAATCACAGAAGGAAAGAGAAACACAGGAATCAGCCACAGCCAAAGATAAAATGAACTTAAATAAATTTAATAGACATTAAATCTCTGATTAAACAACTCCACAAACATTACAGTTTGATTTGATTTCTGTCATATATCCACAAATATAATTTGAGAACATCTAAACAGAGGTTTAGATGTTTTATTTATTTATTTTTTTTTAAGTTTCAGTTGACCTCACCATCATGGCGATCAGGGTTTACTTTAGTTGGACTCTTGACTTTTGTGGGGTTTTTTTTGGCTGCTGTAATTGTGTGTATAAAGCACATCTATTACAGCAAAATAAAAAAGTCTGATTTGGTGTTTTTGGTAAAATTTTTTTGGTTGTGAAATCATTATCATCCAGTGGCGTGATGCACTGATCTCATGTGGTTAGTCTATTATTTTCATAATGTTTACAACAGGTGAATGAACTATTATGGATTATCTATTATAGTTTATCTTATACATTAAACTTTGAAATCTACGGTATCCTTTTGACACACACAGACATCAAGAATCAGCATTTGAATCTCAACAATGGTGACATTCAACAGCTGCATGCTGGGTAACAGCAGACTATAAATCTCACCCATGACTCCCAGCATGCAGCTGTTGAATGTCACCATTGTTGAGATTCATATGCTGATTCTTGATGTCTGTGTGTGTCTAAGTGACTCTGGAGATCTTAAAGTAGTAATAGTAACAGTTCATGCGACTGCTGTAGATATCATGAAACCAAAAGGTAAACCACAGAACGATATCAGCAAATCAGACCAGTGGATGATGATTTATTAAATGTTCTTGGTTAATTATTATTGAAGGTGTACATCAATAATAATTAACCAAGAACATTTAATAAAACTCTTTTTTCTTGTTGTTTGTTGCTATAACAAATGTGCTCTACAAACACAAATACAGCAACCAAAGAGAAGAAGGAAAAAAAAATTAAACTAAGAAAGTCAAGGGTCCAGAGCCCAACTAAAGTAAACCTTGTTCACCATGATGGTGAGGTCAAATGAAAAGTTTTTTTAATAAAACATCTAAACCTCTGTTTAGATGTTCTCAAATAATATTAGTGGATATATTACAGAAATCAAGTCAATCTGTAATGTTGTTTGTGAAGTTGTTTAAGCAGAGATTTGATGTCTTTATTTATTTAAGTTCATTTTATCTTTGGCTGTGTATGATTCTTGTGTTTCTCTTTTCTTCTGTGATTCTGCTTGTAAACAGCAGGTGTTCATCATTATTGGTCAATCATGACATAATGATCTTCTTAACTCCAACACTGTGTCAATGCTACTTGAACACTCTGTAGTGTGGAAACACATGAACACTGAGCAGGGTTTGTTTAACACTGGGAAATATTACATCAACTTTACCTGTTTCATTTACGTAAGACTGATGCATTTGAATCACATTAAGTTTACTTGATTTGTTTAAGTTAAAACTATGTAATCTAAATGAATGGAAAAGATGTACGTAATTGAATTACGTTAAGGGCTGAAATATTTTTTTGAGTGCGTGCTCCAAATTGTTACTGATCTGGTTAAGAGAAATGTGATTTGACACAGAAATGAATGTAGCACAGTAGCCTTTATTCAGCGCTTTAATTAATGTAAGTAATTATTATTTTATTAAAAAACAACTGATTATCTCTTTATTAATGAATTACAGCTCACTGTATTGTAACTATAATTGTTGTTCAATTCATCCGTGACACTCATAATCTTCCTTCTGTTTCAGATGTGTGTTTGCTGGAAACCCTTGTTTGATTGAAGACATGATGACATGACGTGACGTTATTACAGTATTGCAAACCTGTCACCTGCTGCTTTGGACTCAAAATATGTGATTGTGTGATTTGTGCTGATTTGTTGTAACCTGATAAATTGGCCAGAATAATCCCATTCACCCAAAAATGTGATCATTTACTGTCCCTTGTGTGGATCCACACCTGAATAACTTACTTTCTTTCACTGGAACACAAAATAAGATATTTTTAAAAAATGTCTGAGTGTCTGAGTGTTTTTTTTGGCAATGGAGTTCAAGATTCCAGTCAAGTCAAATTATGATTTAAATACTGGTCAGTATCAGTCTGTTAAGTCTGTCCTGCTGAAAGCAAGAGTGAGCGATTCTCAAAAAGTAATCATGAACGTAAGATTGTCTGTCACACCTGAAAAGTAATTCAAGAATCAGTCTCCAAAACGCTTTGGTTACCAACATTATTCAAAACATTTTGTTGTTTTCCACGGAAGAAAGTAGCTGAGCTTTGTAATGACATGAGTGTCAGTAAATGATGATAGAATGATCATTTTGGGTTAAACTAACTAAGCTTCACACAGCACAGAAAACTGTTATCTCTATTCACAGCTCACTGTCCCGTTCCTCACCAACAAGTGCCTAATACATTTAATTTAAAGTGCTCCTATTACGCCTTTTCAAATATGAGCTTTCATGCAGTGTGTCATGTAGCTGTATGTGAACATAAACTATCTGCGAAGTTGTGAAGTCGACAGTGCACGATAAATAAAGTTATTGTCTATAAAAAAAAAAAAAGAGAATCGAATCTTTTTCTGTTACGGCCATACATCATGAAGTAACACATTTGCTTAATGTCCGCCCATGTTCTACGTCACAAACAACTTGCAAACAGTAAAATTTCCATGTGGTTTACGTCATGTCAAGAAGACATTGCATCCTAAGTAGAATGCAGGATTCACCAAACTATGGCTGTTTGGGTGTTGTTGTTTACCACTGAGTTGTGGGCTAGAGTAACGGTGATGGGCGTTTCGTGTTTGAAATTCGCTGCATGCAGTAACGTTAATCCAATCACAAAAGACTGGGTCATCGGACCAATCACCGCAGATTAGTGTCATGCAAAGGAGTGGTTTGGACAAATGATTCGTTTTAACGAACCATTTGGGAGTCGTTGAGCAAATAAGGTAAAAGTAAATGCATATTATAAGACAATAAAATTGTGTTTTTTGACCTTACATGCATGTCAACTTGTTGTTGGGGACTCATAAAACCAAAATATAACCCTTTTAAAATCCATAATAGGGGCACTTTAACTGAGTTCCGGTCAGCTTTCCCATGTAGATTCAGTTTTATTGACTCTACCTTTTTTAAATATGCTGTATTTCGCGAATGCATGCAACGGGCAGTAAACAAATTTCTGTATCGCAATCATTGCTCTCATCCTGATAATGTGCGTACGCTGTTTGCCATGCTGTGACATAGGGACCGCTAGATCAGGGCAGGCACAACGGCAATATGAATTTCATTTTAAATAAAGCCTATACAATATATACACATACACGTTACATGTAAGGATATAGCATGAGCCTTAAATGATTTTAATGCACAATTTGGAGGCAAAGGGTAGAAAATATGGTAAAAACACTGAGATGAAGTGTGTTAAGATCACATTTATTTGAATGAATTATAAGATTTATTTGAATTAATTAGCCAGAGAGAGGGGAATGAAAGTTGCGTGTGATTACGAGTGTGCCGTCACACACACAGAGGCCGCTCCCACGATAGTTGATTGACATGAGCTCTTACCTCAGACCAGCTGTCACAGTCCAGTAACTTTCCTTGTTTCAATGCCGAAGAAGGGATGTAAGTTAGACAAGAATATCTCAGATTGAGCGATTGAGGTGTTGTGTTGCTGGATGTAATAATGAACATAGTGGTCGTCATTTACTCCCGACATCTGAGCCGCTGAAGATGCAGTGGATTACCTTTGTTTGTGAAGGGGATGCGCCTCCCAATCTACATATATCCGTCTATGTTAGTGCGAATCATTCATGATCCAGCTTCACTTACAGCAGAAGTGAGTATAGGGGTTTTTTTATGAATCTTTGCGATCGCCTTTCCTTATAACGTGGTAGTTAGGAAGTTTAGCGGCTAAATGCGGCTAATGTAAACAATATCTTTCCACAGACAGAAGAGAGGGGCAGGTGAGCAGAGCTCATTTGCATTTAAAGGAACAACCCCTTAGAATGAGATGATTTTTGCTGAGCTCATTTTGATAAGGTAAAAAGGGTGTTGTTTTACAAAACCATTGAGAATTTTTAATCAAAATATATTAGAGACTTTTTATTAAGACCCTAAAGAATCATATCAACTTGTGGAAAATGGGCATCTGATGACCCCTTTAACAGTGGTTTACAAGGAAACTCAAACAGCTTTGTCACGCCAAAAAGGATGCTTACAGAAGTGGGGATAAAATCTTGTATAATCAGGTCAGGAACAGACTAACGAAGGAGATCAGAGTGGCTAAAAAGAACTACTAAGAAGTTGAGAAAAGAGTTCTCAGCAATTGACACGGTGTCAATATGGACTGGTCTAAAGAACATCACCATGTACAAGACACCACTCCCATAGTCTGTGGAGAATCAACAACTGGCTGACGATCTCAATGTGTTTTACTGTTGATTTGGAAAGGCCAGGCTCACACCCGACACCAGCTCTGATCTGATCTGTAAAGTCACATCCAGGACTATCACAATTAGCACTAGCGCCCCTCATTCTCTCCCCACTGCTCTTCTCCCTCTACACGAATGTCTGCACTTCGAAGGACCCCTCTGTCAAGCTCCTGAAGTTTGCGGACGACTACAATCATTGGCCTCATCAAGGACGGAGACAAGTCGGCCTACAGACAGGAGGTTAAAGAGCTGGCTGTCTGATACAGTCTTAACAACCTAGAGCTAAACACTCTCAAAACAGTGGAGATGATCGTAGACTTCAGGAGGAACCACCCCTGCACTCCCCCCTCTCACCATCATGGAGAGCACTGGGGCTGCAGGAGAGTCATTCAGATTCCTGGGTACAAACATCTCTCAGGACCTGAGGTGGGACACTCACATCGACTCAACTGTGAAAAAGGCCCAGCAGAGGCTGTATTTCCTCCACCAGCTGAGGAAGTTCAAACTGCTGAGAGGATTATTGGTGCCCCTATACCCAACCTCCAAGAACTTTCTATCTATGGACATTTTTCCTTTTTCTGTATATTTTATTACTACGCTTATTTATAATTGTATATTCTCTTTAATGTTAGTGTTTTATTACCTTAACTTTATGTATGTCTGCACTATATTTGTACTTTCTGTACTGGAAGCTCAAAGACAAATTCCTTGTGTGTGTGTG
This sequence comes from Labeo catla, assembly GCA_012976165.1. Lineage (NCBI taxonomy): Eukaryota > Metazoa > Chordata > Actinopteri > Cypriniformes > Cyprinidae > Labeo > Labeo catla. The sequence continues at coordinate 9,565 of VONZ01003370.1, forward strand.
TGAACACAATAAAGAGCAATAAAGCTCTTTCTGATTCTGATTATAAAAGCTAAATAAGTAATCATCATCATCATCATCATCATCATAATAATAATAATAAAAACAATCAACATTTTTTTTCTTATTCTTAGGAGGACAACCCCCTACAGTTGCCCAGCACCACTTTGAATTAAGTTTTGACATTTGTACACATGTAGGCATAGGTCACAACTGAATGCGCACTTACCGATGGTGAGACAGTATATATGACCCATATTGGTGACCCAGAGTTTGAAGAAGGCATGTCATATTCACCCACTCTCAAACATATGGGTGGCCATGTTTGTTTGTTAATCAAGCAACAATACAATTAAGACAACTTCACTGGCCATAATAGAGAAGGCCAAAAGAGCTGCTTAAAAAGGCCCTCTTTCCACCTTCACCACAAAAGACTGGTGAAGATGATATCTTCACAAACAGTAGTCACTTAAGTCTCCAGAGGCAGATTGAAAAAGTGAGTGAATTTAAAAGTTTAATTTAATATCTAGTACATTTATCCTGACTGATTTACTTACTATGGCAGCTGTAAGCTATAAGGGGCTTTTCCACTGGGTGTAGCTTTTGGAATTTTCATCCTCTAGGAACTGGGAATGGTTTGAATTATAGGAAGTCCTTTTGAAAGAACTAAATTAGCTCTTTCTTCGGAATTGGGTTTAACCCTATTGCATGCCATAAAAAAGAAACAGTATTGTAGCAGTAAGTGTTACAAGACATAAACATACAAAAATGCTAGTATTAATAACACTAACCTGTCACCTTTGTATGTGGCATTGTGTTCTTTTCTCAGAATTGACAATATGTAGCCCTCTTTTTTCTTTTTCGTAAATTAAATGCCAACACCTAAGACCTAATGCTGAGTACACACTGAAAGATTAAAAAATAATAATAATAATAATTTAAAATGTGAAAGACCACAAATATGATGCCAAAAAAATCCCAGATTTAACCATTTTGCTCCTATAATGTGCGGTGTGCCATGATGTGACAAGGACAGCACACCACACACACAACAGATTTTCAACCGTAGTCCCGACTGTGAACACAGGAAAATCTCTCGAGACTTGAGAATAAACACTATAGGTGATAGTTTTACAGGACACGCTGTACAAACACTCATGCTGTTGCCACAAATCAACTAGCTGATCCTCCATCTCTGCACGCCATGAGCGTGTTTTGCTTCCGTCTTCTGTCGGCTCGCTTTCTGATTGGATATAGTTTCGTTTCACGTGATAATCTCCAGATCGTACACTAATTTGTCCTTGGGGATTCCCCCACGCATCAGGATTTCTGATTGTAAATATTCAATTATTCAATACTCTCTCTCAATTATTCAATTACATACTCTTACATTACTTAACATTTCACTTACACTTAACATTTACATTAAAACTTTCAGAGTAACAAGGTTTTAAATGTGTAGGCTTCATAAATTTAGACCATTTTGAGCAGTGGTGATCAAAGGAATTTTGAATTTCTCAAATATTGATAAAAATATATATTCTTGCATCAAACTATTTTTGCTGTAATTCTTGTAAAATATTTAAATTAGAAAGAATTTTAAAATTTTTAAATTAAAAAATGGTTAAAGAGGTCATCGGATGCCCTTTTTCCACAAGTTGATATGATTCCGTAATGTAAAGAATATAATATACTGACTCCTTAAAGTGATTTACAGCAAATGTAGTTTTTACCTTTGTAATGGCATTTTTCTAACTTAATTAAAAGTATGCAATCTTTTGTCAAATTCTAACAAATATATTTATAAGCTTTTTTTTTATTTCTAATTAAAACAACATAATAAAAACAAGAAGAATAAGAATAAGTTACCAATCAAATTAAATCAGAATAAAAAAAAACTGTACTCCAGAGGTGGCACAGAAGAACACAAAAGTGGCTTGTAGGTGTGTTTTCAGATGGTTTAATGAGGCTCAGCAGTCACGAGTGCAATGCTATTCATAACTTTATGTTGAGGTTAATGTTTTATATGTGAACTTTTGAATATAGAAATATTAAATGATTTAAATAACAGAAAAGACTCTTTAAAATGAAAGTAAAACTGCCAGTAGGTGGTGGCAAGTCACCGATTTTATCACTGATTTGTTCACTGAATTGATTTGTTCGAAAACAGATGATTCATTCAGGAACGAAGTCTTTATGAACGGGTAATTGAATCAGATTCGTTTAAAAACGTCCATTCATGCATAAACAAAACAATGCTGTGTTTGAATGGAGATGTGCAGCAGCTCAGCTGTTACTTTGTTTGAAACAATTTTCGTTGACGAAATAGAGCAAAATCAGTCAATAGTGTTCAGACAATGCAAGTCACTTAATGTTAACTTCTTGTTTAGTGAACTGTTGTAATAAATCAATATCATTTGCAGACTCCCTTAATAAATCTGTGTCTCCTTCGTTCATCGCAATCTTCCATTATAATCAATGCAGCTCATCCACAGACGACTGGTTATAGACACTGGGAGGGGCATTTTTACTGTGTGATTAATATAAACAGCACGACAAAGCAGTTTATTTATTTATTTATTTATTTATTTGGATCCCCATTAGCCACTACCAAAGTAGTGGCTATTCTTCCTGGGGTCCATCATACACACAACAAAATTACATTAATCCATAACAACCAAAACCACTACAAAAACATAAAAACCCACCGACAATCCACTCAGTACTGTGCCATTAAATATTTCTTCAACACTTTTTTAAACCTCATTTTACTTATTGAAACACATGTAATGTCCGATGGCAATTCATTCCATGTTTTCATTCCTCTATACATTACAGTCCGTTGCTTTGCATTCGTTTTTGAAACCGGAAGCAAGAAATATCCTTTTGATGCATACCTGGTGTTAAAATTATGACTAGCATTACTATACAAAAGTTGACAATATAACACACTTGGAACTTGTGATACAGAAATATTTCTTATGAAACACAGCAGAGAAACAATTACCCTATCCTTCACCAATAACCAACCTAAAGTTGTGTGCATTTTCATAATATTAACCCTTCTATTGCAGTGCAAAATTAATCGTGCAGCTCTGTTCTGAACTATCTGTAATTTTTCTAAGTCTTTATTTGATGCACTCGACCATACCACTGAAGAGTAATCTAGATAAGTAAGAACCATTGCCTGCACAATTTTAGAGATACAATTCTGTGGCAAAAATTTTACACATCTCTTAATAACTGATAAACCTCTTCCCATAACAATTACCATATTATCAATCTGTTTTGACCACTTTAACCTACTATCAAGGATAACTCCAAGAAGTCTGATTTCCTCTACTTGTTCAATAGGCACACTCTTTACAGACAAATTTAATTGTGGTTTACATTTAAGTTTAAAATTTGATCCAAAGACAATACTTTTCGTCTTAGTCAAATTTAAAACCATCTTATTATTCCGTACCCAATTTTCCACTAATTGTAACTCCTCATAGCAAGTCAGCAGATAATTTTTCAATTGATGTCGCCGGTAGATATAATGTTGTATCATCTGCATACATAACTGCCCTTGCATGCTTTAAAACCAAAGGAAGATCATTGGTAAAAATAGAAAATAACAATGGTCCTAGACAACTTCCTTGAGGCACACCACATAACAACTCTTTTACTTTCGAAAAACTTCCATTATAAAATACACATTGCCTCCTACTAGTCAGATAACTTTTAAACCAATGCACAGTGTGAGAAGTAAATTTATACCATTTCAATTTTTCCAGCAATAATTTACGGTCCAGTACATCAAAAGCAGAGCTAAAATCCAACAATACTGTTCCTACTAAATTACTATCATCAATCTGTACTAAACAATCATCAATTATCTGTGTTAATGCTGTTCCTGTTGAATGTCCTACTCGATATGCATGTTGAAAATCAGAAAATAAACTATTTTCCTTAAAAAATAATTGAATTTGTTCACAGACTATCGTTTCAAACACTTTACTAAGAACTGGCAATAAACTTATTGGTCGACTATTAGCACCACTAAAACTCAATGCTGCATTTTTCTGTAAAGGAATAACCTTTGCTTCTTTCCAAGCTAAAGGGAAAATCCCTTCTTTAATACTCACATTAAAAATGTGGCAAACTGGTCCAGCCAAACAACTGGCTACTAATGTTACAAGACGACCATCCAAGTTATCCATTCCCGATGGTTTATCTATATTTATCATTAATAATTTTTGTTCCACTTGCTGTACATTTAGTTCATTCAATCCAAAACCTAGGGTTTGGTTATCACTTATATTTTCAATTTGCTTTTCACTTGATATAAAATGATCAATTAACATTTCTTCTCTAAGCTTATTCACTTTATTTATTAAAAAAATAATTTAAAATAATTGGCAATTTCCTCTGATTTGGTTAAAAATAAATCCCGTCTCAATAAAAAAAGGAATTTGACCTAATTTCCTACCCATTATTTCATTAATAGTCTTCCACAATTTTTTTCCATCATATTTATCATCACTTATTTTTACTTTATAAAATGTCCTTTTCTTTTTTCTATTAATCTTAGTCACTTGATTACGCAATTTACAATAGACTTCCCAATCCTGTTTATTCCCAGTTCTATTTGCTATACCCTTTGCCACATCTCTTTCTACCATTATGGTCTTCAATTCATTATCAATCCATGGTGCCCTAATATTCTTCACTGTATGTTTTTTCATAGGCGCATGTTTATCCACCAAAGAATAAAATAATCTTTCAAAAGCTGCTAATGCATCATCAGGATGACCTTCCTTATAAACATCAGCCCAACATATATTGTTTACATCATTACAGAATAAGTCCTGATCAAATTTTCTATATGATCTTTTATAAATTACTTTTGGTCTTCCTTTAGGGACCGTTGTTTTTCTAGTGATCGCTATTATATTATGATCACTACACCCAATAGGAACAGATACACCCTTAGAACACATTTCCACAGCATTTGTATAAATATGGTCTATACAAGTAGATGTTCTCTCACCAAAACTATTTACATGAATTCTTGTTGGTTGATCAATAACTTGTGTTAAATTACATGCATTAATTACATTTACCACTGTAGACTTTAGGGAACAAACCTGAGACATCCAATTAATATTTAAATGACCCATCAAGTAAATTTCATTTCCAGTATCACATACATTATCAATCATATCACACAATTCATTTAAATAACAACTATTTGCACATGGTGGTCTATAACAACAACCAACAAATAATGATTTGACAAATGGTAACTGTACTTGTAACCACAGAGCCTCTACATCTACAGGCATTAAATCTTGCCTTATCTTTACTGGAATATGATTTTGAATGTATATAGCAACACCTCCACCATATTTATTTCTGTCTTTCCTATAAATATTATAACCATTTATATTTACTAGATCGTCTGATAATGTTTGATCAAGATGTGTCTCAGTTACTGCTAAAACATGAATATTATTTGTAATCAAAACATCAGATATTTCATCAAGTTTATTCCGAAGGCTACAAATATTAATGTGAGCTAATTTTAATCCTTTCTTTGGTAACTTTATTAGTACTGACATAATTTAAAAGAAAATTCTTAATTTCATCCAAAGACAAGTCTACTTCGCTACCTTAAGGAGGCCATAGGTCTACTTTGACTTGGAAGTCCTCCTCGCTTTCTCATTGCTATCATTTTTAACTTTTGTTGCTGGATATGTGATTAATTTATCATAACGAAGATAAGCTATCTCTCCCCTCTCTCTTGCAGCTTTCAGTTCTGGCATAAACTCTTTCCTCCTTAAACGCACATGTTCCGGGAAGTCTTCATTCAAATATATATTTGTTCCTTTGAGGTATTTCGCTCTCTCCAGCACTGCTTCTTTATCTTTATATTTAAGAAATTTAACCACAATAGGTCGAGGTCGACTAGAATTCTTATTTCTCATCCTTCCTATTCTGTGTGCTTTCTCCAAAGTAATTTTATTTTGACCAAGCTGTAGTTTCTCCTGAATTATCTGCTTTACTTTCTCTTCAGCTTCACACCATTTCTCATTTGGAGACTCTGGAATGCCTTCCACCACTATATTATTCTGTTTACACTGACCATCTAAATAATTGGCTTTAGCATCTAATACCAAAAGAGATTCAGCCAATTTATGTATGTCATCTGTATTTGATTTACATTCAGTTGAACAATCTGTACAGTTAACTTTCAAATCATCCGTAAATGTTTATATGTAACATTTATGTATGTCATCTGTATTTGATTTACATTCAGTTGAACAATCTGTACAGTTAACTTTCAAATCATCCATAAATGTTTATATGTAACATTTATTCATTTAACATTTATTCAGAAATGCAGTAGTTTTCAGTCACAAATGCACTGCTTCTCCACAGGTTCATGCAGGGCTGCACAATGTGCGCATCAGCTCGCACGCTAAGAGTTTTTTCTCGCGCTACCCCATCTCCACCCCAATCATTAACGCTGTTTCATTTAGTCTTCGACTGTGCATATAGGAAAAAGTAGCATCATTCTATTAAACAAAATGTATTTCAAATTTATTTCAAGCACTTTCAAGGACCTATATTTGTTTTCAAGTACTTAAATCCACGTATCTGATATTCAGGTACTTTCAAGAAGCGTGGGAACCCTGCTTGCTTTTTCTTAAGATGCAAACCATTCTGCATATCTCTGATGCAGCAGTACAGGAAGTAATTTAACAAATGAACCAGATTTTTCTCCTGTCAAAACCCTTGCTGTGCAATGCCATACAACAGGGTGCCAGATCAACAGAGTCAGACTACTGTCAGAATGATTTTTTGATAACACTGTGATTCAGGATTTTGCTTAACCTTTACACTGATGAATTTGAGATTGCCAATCCTCTTGGCACAAGGTGTTCAGTGTGTATTGGGTTCTTAAACACCAGTCTTTTCAGACAATTCAGCTAGCACTCTTATGCAAAGCCATTGCTGTAAAAGAGTATGTATATAAGAAAATCTTTCATCCTCTTGTACAAGACCTTAAAACTCTGGAGAACATGGTGTCTTTGTGGAGCAGTTAGGGGATGTGTAAAGGGAACTGTTCTTAGTGTAGTTGCTGATAACCTTGGTGCTCATTCCTTGGTGGGATATCAAGAAAGCTTCACTGTGGAACACCCTTGTTGCTTTTGCATGAAAGGGAGTAAAATTCAAGAGAAAGATGTTCTGTCAGGAGAATTTGAACTGAGGACAGGTAAGTTGAGGAAGTTGTGAAAGACCAAAATTTGTTGGAACTGTATGGTGTAAAAGGCAGTTGTGTTTTGAACCATTTTCACTCTGACAGTTGATTTCCACCTGACATCATGCACGATCTTTGGGAAGGTGTGATACCTGTTGAAATGGCATTGTGCCTCAAATTAAATCAACAAAAAGTATGTCACACTTGAGTATGTAAATAGAACAAACAGTTCCCATACAAATTCAAGGACAAGACTAATCAACCTCAGGTCATTTAAACTATATTTACATTTCTCTAGAGGCACAATTGGTGGTAATGGCCATGAAAAGTGGGAACTTTTAAGACAACTCCCACTAATGATTGGCTTTGACATCCCAGAAAATTATGTAACATGGGAGAATTTAATGCTTTTGAAAGATATTCTAGAACTGGTGACATACTTTAGATTAACTGATGATACTGTACATTTTCTTGCAGCAAAAATTTCAATACTTTTGTGTTTTGTCCAAAACAGCATTTTATTGAACATTATCCACAACTAATAAGGACATACGGGCCACTTAGAGACATGTGGACCATGAGATTTGAAGGCAAGCATAAGTTTTTCAAATGAATTATTTCAAAAATGTCTCTGGCAGTCCAACATTAAAGAATGGTAGCGTACCATCAAGACTTGTCATGCTTTTTAAATCTTCTGTCCAGATGGACAAAGTGACATTTTACACTGATTTTATGTTTTCCTCAGAGTGTACAGAACATGCTTTGGCAGAATTTGGCTACCCAAAGCACAGTCCTTATCACATCTTCGGTGTGCGTTAATGGTATCAAATACAGTTTTGATATGGTTGTGTCTGCTGGTGCAAGTTCTGCCTAATTTTAGGCAAATTGTAAAAATCACCATTATCATCACTGACATTTTGTTTGTATGCAAACAACAGACGGTGGTACATTGAGCATCTGCATTCCTACGAATTGTGCAACCATGTACCAGAAATGAGAGTCACTAAACTGAAATTCGGAGCAGGACATTTGTTACAGTGAACCACTTCATCTTGTGCTAAACTGAACATGATGGTCCACCTATAAATGAGAATTGTACCCTCATGTTGTTGCATCCCTGTATGACTTTCTTCTGTTGAGCACAAAAGATGCTATTTTGAAGATTGTTGGTAATCGAACAGTTTCAGGTATCATTTACTTACATGGGGAACCTGAGACCAACATTGGTAACATTGGTAACATTGGTAACCAACATTTGGTTACCAACATTCTTCAAAATACCATCTTTTGTGTTCAGCAGAAAAAAGTCATACATGGTTGGAACAGCATGAGGGTGAGTAAGTGAATCTTCATTTTTATCCCTGTAGTACTCAGAACTCAATTACATTTATGTTTCTCATTGTTAGGTTCAAAGGACACAATGGAGACAAGAACTATACTTAGAGTGATAGTGAATGAAAATTACATGGGAAAAAAAATAAATAAATAAATCACAGTGGATAGAAAACCACAGACTTTTAACTGATTGTTGGAACTGGAAGACAAGCTAGGTCTTTTTCGTAAGTTTTCTCTTCAGTATGAAGACAGATTTCAACAATGCGCTGATCAACTTCACAGACATTGCAGATTTACCTGAGAGGCCCATCTTAAAGGTGATCTCTCATGTAACATCGCCTGCACCAAGTACAGCTGACAGACATTGTATCTTTGTCCTCTGAAGAAGGATCATCTCATGTATGCCAGGCTCAGTGCTCAGAGACTTGAAATTCCCAATTTTCCTGTTGACATTGAGTACAGATTGCACCAAGGAAACTATCTCTACATGAAAGACCAGATATATGTTCAAGTTCAAAGGAACATAAAGCATGAATTCTTGAAAAACTTGCTGAGTCTATGCACAGCTTAAAAGCATATCCCTCTGATGATGATGATTTCAATGATGTTGCATCTGCACAGGTGAAAAAACATCCTTGCCTTACTGATGCAGGGTTTTCCACACAGTTACACTGAGCTGGATGTACAGATGTTCTTGTAAGCATATGGAAAAGGGGAAGAGGTATTAAAAGGCCTAAACAATTTGAAATGAATTTTCTTCTCAATTATCCCACTGAAGATGACTGCAGCATGGAGTCTAAACGCTTGCAACTTGTTGAGGAAATGAAGAAACGTCATCCTAGTTTCACCCTGATATCACAGTACATGGACTCCAATTTTTACTTATCACTCTGCACAGAAAGACAAGTAAGTAACAAATTACACACAAAAAAATTCTTCATGTACTCTCATGTCATGCCATGTCAGATGATGTTCTTCAGATCAGTTTTTTACAAAAGATTTTCTCTAGAGAAGTAGTCCATCTGTGACTTAATATAATGGGAGTGATTAGGACACAACATAAACTCAGAAATTGAATTTTTTTTTAAATATACACATTTGCATACATATAAATGGAAGTCTTGAAAAAGCATGAATGTGAGTGAATGAAGCCATTTTCATGTATCCCTTTACCAAAAGCCATATGTTAACATTTTGCCTTTTACAGATTAATGGAGAATTCAATCATTTGTTTCATATAAAAGAAGTTCACCTCCTGAACAAAAAATTACAGATAATTTACTCACCTTAAGGACCAGCATAAACCAGCAAAGGACCAGCATAATCCAGCATCAAGACATACCTACCAGCATATGCTGTTTTTTTTCCACCAGGGTAGCCTGTCCTGTTTGCCGCCTTTTATTCCTGTCAACATGGAGTTCCATTATTTCTTATGCATGCTATTTTTATGCAAAGTGTTGCTTCTAATAAAGCAACAGTGTGAACTTGTAGGCATACTTCTGCTGGAAGGTATAGGAAAAGACAGGCACAACTATTTGTCTGTGCCTGTTCCAACATTCCAAAAAGTTTTACCTCATCATTCAAATTTGTGTTCGTGTTGCCACTCACAGAGAGAGAGCAGTTATCATGTTTAGGTATAAAACAGCTCCACAAACTGTCTTTTAAACCACACAGTATTATTTCTGTCTTACAATCATTCATTTTATCACAGAAATACTGGGATAAAAGTTTATAGTTTGGATATAAACACTGATGTCTACTGTAGCGACCAAAATGAAGCTAATCATCTTTTGAAAATAATTTTCCCTTCAAATTGGCGCTTCAAATAATGTTTGTTGATTACAATGTTGATTACATTGTTTCCAGCGACCTGGAATGGAAACTAAACTTTCGCATGAGTCGCCGGACGTTCACACGTTATTTGGACTGGTAGAGGGATGTATATGCCCTAATTATGCGTGTTGTGGTTGTTTATACAAACTCAGAAGCTGTGTGGAATACCATGTTGTGGCAAATCAATTCGGTGTTCACAAGAGCACAGTAAAAAAGTTTGTGTACATCTTCTGCAAGAGAATGATGAATGGACCGATTTGAGATCCGATACGGATGCCAGGTGAAGAGAAGGCATCCAAAAATCACACAGAGATTTGAAGTGCATTTTGTTCACCAAGTAATGGGTCTTATCGATGGCACCCACATCCCTATGCTCCCTCCATCTGATGATTATAAAGATTTTATCAATAGAAAGGCTGGCCTTCATATGTTCTGCAGGCTGTAGTAGATGACAGATGCTGGTGAACAATCCTTAAGCACATTAAACTGTGTAGATGCAAAGTAATCAGTTCAGTGTGTTTACAAGGCAGGGTTAGTTCCATTGTGATGGAGGAAAATGGATGGGATGCTACTTCAGAGACATTTAGTATAGTTAATATTGTTAACTGTGATCCTGATGATGTGCGTGACTGTACAATAACAACAACTACTTCATTTTAAAATAACACAATGCTTACTAAACTCTTTATAGGTAAACTATATGAAAACTCTCTGCTTGTATTATATAAATTGTACAGTCTTTATTTTGCTGAGCGATTACAGCGTTACAAAGTGAATTATTTGTGTTCCTGATTTATGAGTTGATTTTTTTGTATTGATGTTACTTCTCATTTTTCAAAAATTTAATTTAGAACAAAGACATGCATGGCTTGTTATACCTTAGTTCAAATGTAACTCCTGTTAAGACAGTTTTTAGTTTATTTTATATTTGTTTACCATGTTTAAATCAAAAAAGTGCATGATTTAAGAAACATTTTTTTTTCTGTTTTACATATGTTTTAATGATATGTATGTCTGCATGTCCTCCAGGAGATGGTTATTTTTTCTGCCAGGCCATTGTTGTAACAGTCAATTAACCCTAACCCTAAGTTACAAAAAAAAAAATAAAATAAATCAGCAGTTTTTATTCAGTATACTTTATTCTTACAGATTATATAGTAAGTGTTTAAAACAATCTAGTTTCACTGATGATTAGGACATTAACAAAAAGGGACAGGAAATCATTGGAGAATACGTCCCACAAAAATATCACACACTACCGCAACACCACAACACTTTTTTAATTTTCATATTCTTTCATATTCGTTATATTGTGGGGGATTTTCTGCATGATGGTGATACATGGCAGGGTTGCTGACCACAGATATCTGCAAGAAAAACAGTTATTGCACCAATTAATCAACTGTTAGTTATTTTACCATTTCACTCAAAATCCAGTTAAAATGGTGTTCTGAGCTTCTCTTACCTCTGGGTTGTTAGGATCATGGTAATGATTGGGTCTAAATTCACAGGGCTGTGGAGTTAAAACTTGTGGAACAAACGGCACCTTTGGAAAAATGAATGTAGTATTTTATGACTTGATTTTATGTGAAATACAGTTTTGGCTGACAGTTCGCAACTGTTGCTATTAGTATGATGCTATTAGAGATGCTGCTTCTAAACACTATTAAAAGTGCAGATTTAGGTAATTCACCTACACTTAATCAATCTGCACATGCAATGGCTCAAGCCTCTATTACTAGTTATAAAATGACGTTTTGGAATTAGGGAGGCATAAGAAAAGTAGTTCAGCAAAACGGAATATGTTAAATACAAAAAAGGGACTGTTGTACAAAAGGAAGAGATTGGCGGCACTATAGCATAGAAAGAAGTTTTTAAAACCAGAGTAAACACTGAACAAAAGTGTCAAGTTATCACATACACAGCATACTTTGTTTTCTTTCTAATAGGGCAAATGGAACGATAACACACTGACCGTCAATCAATGTGCCTTTCTCTTTTTTCATAGGGTGTATCCAATAACCCCATCTTTTCATTTCCTTTCTTCATTTTTATAAAACAACAAACTCATCCTCCACTGCTGCTGGTAAAAAATCTTTCTTTTGTGTGTTTCTCATAGACCTGGTTCCAGAATTAAATTACTGAGAGTTTTTCTGAAACGAGTCAGGATGCTCTATTTAGACATTTCGGATTTGTCCCTTGCTATGGTTATCATTACGGCAATCCAGTGGGCTATTTCAAGAGGGAATCCTACATAAATATTTGGATGTCATTCCAGTGAATGTGTCCAAAAAACAAACCTTTTATTTACACATTCTAAATAATAAAAGATAGGCTGTCACTCACTTCAGCTCATTGCAATCTCCTGTTACGATAAAATTATCTTGCTAAATTGCACAGTGAATCTGAATTTAAGATTTCAAATATTTGCTAAAGCTTGTAGTATTTGTTGGTGCCAGTAAAGTGTGAACCCAAATGTGAACACCATTGAAAGTAACTACTTCCATATACACATCTGAGGGGTTTGGATGACAAAAAACAAACAAACAAACAAAAAACCCTGATTGATGCATTACTCACTTGTGGAGAAAAACAGCAGCAGCAGCTGGTGGCTTTACAAGCAAATGCTGACAGATAGATGGAGATGATGAACTCAAGGGAGGCAAATATCAGAGATATACTATGGATTCCCCAGTGGAGGGTCTGAGAGAAAATTCAACATTAGTACAATTACCATACCATATGTAGTAATAAAAACACTATATAATATTTATGGTTAGGGCTGTCAAACAATTACAATTTGGAATCTAATTACACAATGTGGCGATTAATCAAATTAATCGCACATCAAATTGGGCAAAGAAATTACTCAGAAAAAAGACCATTTAAATCCATTATTGTGTAACGCCATGCCAGCATGGCTCGCTTTATATGGCTGCCAAACAGGTAGTCACCACAGAGGAAGCAGAGGGAGTGGTAACAGACAGTATAGGGTAAAAGCTCC
>VONZ01003371.1:0-22974 GCA_012976165.1 Labeo catla
CAGCTGCTTTGCATTCTGAACATTATTTAAATTGTTTATATTTCAGTCTTAATATTTACATCTTATGTTTCAAACAGAAATTCAGATTTTTGCATTTGCAATGGTGTTGCAACCCAAAGTTCCTTGCAGCACAAAATACTTAATTACTTAAAGACTTAATAGGCTATTTATGTTCAAATGTAAATATTTTTACATTTTGATCCGGACTGATTGTTATTGTTCAATAACACTCTACAATATGTTTCCAATATGTTGTGGAAGCTGAATAGTGGCGTGATTGCATGTTAACATGGATGCTCTGGTTCGATCACTTGCACTTAAATTATATTAAATTATTCATATTTGGTCATAGAGATAAAAGTAATACATCTTTCGAATCTGTAAAGACTATATTTTTTGTGCATTCATAACACAATAACAAAAAACACTTTTTTAAAATAATGAAAGCAAACACTGTACTTTCTCCTGCCTCAGCGCCTCACAGACATGAAAAATATGGGCCTATGTTTAGAAAGCTAAATATCTGCTTTAAAATTGAACAATTCAGTTGGAAAACAAATATTCTCAGATTATTTTATCTACATGAAAAATGCATATGTGCCTACTTTCACATGAAGTTGACTTACCAAGTTCTTCTGGTAGGGATTTTTTGGCCTCTTGCAGAAAGAACAAAATTTGGCCAGCATCAACAAATTTGTCTGTTGTGGAAAGCAAAACTATTAAAAATATGATATGGCTAATGTCTCAATAATTATTACCTGTCATACTACATTCACCAAATCCACTTGCATACTACAATTACAATTAAACAAATACTGTAGTTCACCCAAAAATATAAATGCAGTTAATTACTTACACCTGAACTGTTCTACTCATATAATAGACTTTTCTTATTTGTAACAAAAAGGTAATTTGTTTTAATGTCCTACTCAATATTGTAAAGTTGTAATGCCCATTTTGATGACAAACTATGTAATAATTAACATTGTTGCCAAGTGTGTGACATCTAATATTTTAAATCTGTTCAGATTTCAAAAGTCATGTAGGTGATATTGCTAATATAACAATTCTAATTTCACAATATCAGCTATTTTGTTTCAACAATATAATAACAAAATAGATATATTTGTTTCATTATTATTAAAATAAGAACAAATACAACAAAAAGACATTTTTATTAAAGGTCCTTCCAGCACAAAATACTACAGGGTCATTCCATGTCAAATTGACCAAATTCATGAACCATCCCTGGGTCAAATAGTTGACTTCATTAATACTTTTTTTCTGAAGAAGATAAACATAAATAGTAATACAAATATTAAATGCCAGTGATGTATATTTACTGAGTAATCCATTATTTTTGAATCCTGTAAGTATAGGCCTACTTTTACAATAGAAAAGCCTGAATCCTGAACTGTTATTTGTGATCAAATATAACTAAATATGCATAAAGTTTGTCTAAAGAGCATTTTAGCCTACTTTTAAAAGCATCTTACTTTTTAAATAGATTTTACTTTGAAATCCATCAAATTCTAAATGCCCCCTGGAGCCAAATCTATCTACATTATCTCACAAAAGTGAATAAAACATTTCAGCAACCATTTTAGTATCTTCTCAAGGGGCAATAATATGGAAATGAAACTTTTTTTAGAGTAGTCAATGTGCAGCTTTCAGTGCTCTCTGAAAATAACTCAACATACAGCCATTATTGTCAAAACAGCTGGCAACAAAAGTGAGTACACCCTAAGTGATAACAGCAGTATGCTGTTTAACCATGCAAAGCCTGGTGTCCTTTTAATGTCCTTTTCGTCTGCTTGACAGGAGCGTACAAAGTTGTGCATCTTGTATTAGAGCAGTTAAAATTTGGTGCCTTGAATACAATTATTTCATACTGACCACTGGATGTTCAACATGGCACCTCATGGCAAAGAACTCTGAGGATTTGAGAATTAAAATTGTTGCTCTCCACAAAGATGGCCAAGGCTATTAGAGTATCAGTAACACCCAGAAACTGAGTTACACTACAGTGGTCAGGGTCATACAGAGGTTTTCCAAGACGGGTTCCATTCCAAACAGGCCTCGGAAGGGTCGATCAATGAAATTGAGTACTTGTTCTGTGCGTCAGGTGCCGCACCTGGCTTCAAAAAACAGATGCATGAGTGCTGCCATCATTGCTTTAGAAGTTGCAGAGGTAGAAGGTCAGCTTGTCAGTGCTCAGACCATAAGACTCATTCTGTAACAAGTCGGTTTGCATGGGAGCCATCCCAGAAGGAAGACTCTTCTGAGGCTGGCTCACAAGAAAGCCCACAAACAGTTTGCTGAAGACACCCTGTCCAACAGCATGAAATACTAGATCCATGTCCTATGGTCTGATGAGAACATGTGTGGCATGAGTGCTGCTGGTACTGGGGAGCTGCAGTTCATTGAGGGAAACATGGATTCATTATGAACTGTACATTCTGAACCAAAACATGATGCCTTCCCTTCAACTGGTCCGAACTGCAGTTTTCCAACATGATAATGACCCCAAACACACCACCAAGATGACAACTGCCTTGCTGAGGAAGCTGAAGGTGAAGGTGATGGAGTGGCCAAGTATTTCTCCAGACCTGAAACCTCTTGAACACCTGTTGGGCATCCTCAAGCGGAAAGTGGAGAAGCACCATGTGTCTAACATCCAGCAGCTCCATGATGTCATTATAGAGGAGTGTAAGAGGATCCCAGCAACAAACAGTGCAGCTCTTGTCAATTCCATGCCCAGGATGATTAAGGCAGTGCTAAATAACAATGGTGCTAACACAAAATACTGACAACTTTGGACACAGTTTTGACAAGTTCTCTTAGGGTTTATTCACTTTTGTTGCCAGCTATTTTGACAATAATCTGGGTGATACCTCAACCAATTTACAAAAAGTTTGGAACACTACCACAAAGGCTTTGGGAAAGGATTGGAAATAAAATAAAGCATTTCCAAGGTTTTAAAGACACTGTTTTATTTAAGTCTGTATTTTGGGCCAATGCAACAAGCTCTACAGGAAAGGTGCCCTACTGTCCTTCGGATTACACAAGGACCAGCAGCGAACCCCCAGCAACTGATGGAAAGCGATACAGTCTACTCCCAATGCAAGTGAAAGAATACCAGCGAAAGACATTCCCCCATCGCCGGACTAATAACCCGACCACGTGAACATTAATATAAGCTTACCAACCTCTTCTGCCTTAACATTAGTTTTATGCACAGTTTTGTGCACTACACATACAGAAGCTAAACAGAGACAAGCAGAATATATATCATTCAAATTTAAATGGTCTTTTTGTGGTTTAATATTCACAGACACTATTTCTTGTCACAATCGACCTACTTTTGATTTACTCATCCAAAATTTGACAAATTCTGTGACATTTCACGTTATACATTAAATTCCATTTTTTAATAAATGGATTGTGCAATTCTGTCTGTTTTCTGCATCATGGAAATCATAGGACTCTAATGTTCTCCCCTTTTAATTTGGCTCAAAATCTCAAGTGAAAATTGTCATTTTGACACAGCTTTATTTGACAAAATAGATGATTATACATTGATGGCATTTATAGTTTTGGCTTTCTAATTCCTTTTTGTCTTTTTTAACCAGGAAAATAAATAAGAAATTTTAACATTTTTGGTTGAGTTGGCACAGAATGAACCTACCGATACTAAATAATCAAAAAGCCTAAAAGGCTTTTCACACTGTGCTTAACCTGGGTTATCATCATTCTAAACTCTTTTAACCCCAGGTAAAGGATCATCTCACACCTGTAATTTAGAAGTGGGGTTAGCACCACTTTTTAACCAGGGTTATGAAAGTTAGCACTGATTTTGCAGTGTTAACCCAGAATTATGGTGACAAACTTCTAACAAGTGACACAAGGTAGTGTTTGAATGTTACAGTGAGATTCTTAGCAACTGAAAACCATTCTCCTGCCACATATATTTAGGTGCTTTATACAGCGTGTTGTGTACCTGAGCTAATTTGATGAGCTCATATTAAGAAATGAATGTGGCAGAAAATAAAACATTATTTAAAAGTCTGTATTTGTAGATAATACGCGATTAGAAAATAAAGTGCACAATACATTTCAAATAAACTATTATGCAGGGATCTCAGCAGGCCTAATGCAAAATGTTGGAATTTCAATTGGCATGTTTGTTTATAAATACTAAATTAATATGTATCTGACCACCCAGATACACTGGGTGGTCACTGCAAATTCTGAGAGATTGTCCACCCACCTGTGAAAAGAGAAAAGAGTCATTTACAATAACAATAACCATAAACTGGGGCTATCAATGAAAAAATTGTGCATGTAATCAAAATATCACTTGTCTCTTATCTTGCTTCAATATTTAACACACAAGATCAACCTTCTGGAAGAAAAGCCAGGGAAGCCTCTGGAAATACCAGGGCCAAAGTGTCTCTCACCATACACATCCTTATAAGTTTTTTTGGGTGGAATTTGGTTTTTTTGGCTCTTATTTTCTGTTTCCCTGTGTTTAGTTCCTGTTTTCTTTGTTAGTTTGCTTCAATAGTTACTCATTGGTTAACTTTTTACAAAACCACGATTCGCACTCACATGAAACAGTCTTCTCTTTTTGTTTTTTATCCATGTATCACCAATAGGACAAGGACACACTCGTTTCAGCTCAATGGCCTTCTTCAGTTTGTTAATACAAATCCTCCACCCACTTTTTAAATCACTAGTTGACGTCATTGTTCATTCGCCAATGTTCATTCACCAAAAGCTTACTTATTTTAAATATTAAACAACTTGCATTTAAGTAACACACTCACATTATCACACCCACCACTGCTATACAATATACCTCTTATTTGAACATAAATTACATCAAATTTCATTTTTATTACTCTTATAATAACAAGCAGTTAAAATAAACCACCAGCAATATTTCTAACAATGGAATATTCAGTGATTAAAATCATGAGACATCCATCATCATTTTCACACCGAATGCTTGAGATCTACTCCACAAAATATTCCACGTTGATTCGACCAATTCTAATTCATTAAAGGAAAACCATTGTTAAATTATTATTATGTAGTTGATAGACATGATCCTGTTCAGATTTATCAGGAATTTGAACAGGATCATGTATATTATAACAATCCGTTTCATTCAAATACTAAGGTTTGGATGAGATACATTGATGATTGTTTTATGAATTGGGTAGCACTTTATTTTACAGTATGTGTACTTCCCTGGAACATACATGGTAAATATCTACCTACAAGCTAATGTATGGTAACACAAGGTACCTACCTGAAGTGTATGTACATGGTAACAAATAAGAAACACAGGTGTACTTAACAGTCGTACATGCATGGTAATTAGTCTGTACATACAGAAAAGTGTGGGTAATAATGGTCACTTACAGGTAGTGCCCATACATGGTAACTAATTAGATACTTTACTGTACTTACTAATGTATATACATGGTAAATATGTAGTTCTTACGGACAAATGGGTACAAATAGGCATGTCCTTACAGTATCCATATATTGAACCTAATAAGACACATTACTGTACGTGTACATACTAATAATATGTACTTGCTAAATATGCAGCACCCACGGAAAAATGTGGTATCACGTGGTAACAAACAAGACACATACTGTACTTGGTATACACAGTGCGCTTGGTAAGTCCTAACCTCACCTAATAAAAAGAGGGCTGTTTTTCAATTGCTTGTGTAAGACTGTTCATGCCAAATTGCTCTCCACAACAGTGCTTACAAAGTTTGAATTCCTTTGTAATATTTATGTACAACAGTGCACTTTATTTTGCAGTCCTTGTGAAATACATTTTTGTATGTAGAAGTTTGCACTTGACTAACTGGGGCCCAGGTCAGGAAGCAGACAGACTGGCTAAACCGACCGTCTGCTAGCCGCCTCACGTCATAGAAATCAGTTAATTCTCAGCACATAGAGACCCTTGCACATGGCATATCACACTATAGAGACTGTGTCTGTTCGCCAAGCTAGAAAATACAAAAAAAAAATGTCCAAACCAATATAAGAGTAACAATTTAACTGATGTTCAACAAATAAAAAATGAATATAATACAGAGAAACAAATAATAAAGCTTGCCTTATTGAGTATCAGGTCCCTTTCTACAAAAGCACTTTTTGTAAATGATGTGATCACTGATCATAAACTAGATGTGCTCTGTTTGACAGAAACCTGGCTAAAACCAGATGATTACATTATTTCAAACGAATCAATCCCCCAAAGTTTACCGTTATAAACATGAGGCGTGTCTAAAAGGTGTTGCTACAATTTATAGCAATGGATAAAGAGAAACTGCAGGACCTAGAGAGACTAGAATTAGTGCCTATAAAGAGTACTTCAGTCTTATTGCCATTAAGCTTCAGAAAATTTTAACAGAACCTAGGACAGAACCTTGAGGAACGTCACAGCTAACAGAAAAGGGTTGGGAATTAAAACTTGTTAGTTGTACGAACTGTGTATGGTTAGAAAGATAAGAAGTAAACCAGGTGAGAGGAATACCAGAGATACCAATGGCAGATAAACAAAATAGTGTGTGAAATGGTGTCAGAAGCTGCATTCAAATCAAGCAGAACAAGAATAGATAAAAACCCACCATCAATAGCCATTAACAGATCATTAGTTACTCTCACCAAGGTGGTTTCTGTACTATGCTTGGAACGAAATCCTGAGTAAAAACAAAAGTTATTATTACTAAGGTAAGCTTGAACCTGTGCTGCAACTGCTTTTTCAAGAATTTTGGAAAAATACATAAATTCATCACATTGGGCAGTACAGGCTGTCAGGTGCTTTCAGAATACTATTTACAGTAAAGAACAAAGCTTTATTATTACCATCTCCAGACTCAATTAAATGTGAATAAAACTCATATTTGGCAGCAGAAAGAGCATCTTTATAAAGATGAGCATCTCTATAAGTCCAGTTTGTTTATAAAGGCGCTACAAATGCCAGCCTTTCAGGAGTAAACTAGGGCACAGAGTGAGTGAATGAATTACGGCAGCTCTTGGACAGTTTTGCACCTCTCAAAACTCAGGCTGTATCAGAGTTATAAAAGGAGACCAGATCATCAGAAAAGAGAGATGGTCACTCTGTGGGAGGTTGGTGATTGCAACAGTAAAAGCTGAGAGGTTGATCTTTTTTATATTACGAAATGTTATGGAACGTTATTGTTTGAATCTACAGAGTGAGACATTAACATTGAAAGCAAGCAATTTATGATCGGATATGGGTATTGCAGTTGCTGTACAGTTCAGCAGTGTAACACCCAAACAGCAACTAGAACTGTAGGCATTGGACCGTGATAGATAAAGCAACTGCTTCAAAGGAAGTGTACGTTGATACTGTTAGGCATTCACCTCAGCCACCTACACCTGCCGAGGACCCGGAAACAAGCCACACCCGTTACCAATCACCGGAATTCTAATCACCCGTTTCCACTTCGCCCACGCCCTATATAACACTCACTCCCTCAGTTCACATTTGTCTCCAGACCCTTCCATGCATTCCCGGCTTGCCCCGACGATCTTCTCCCTTGGCTTGATTCTCTGGACTTTGCTCACAACTATTACTACGAACTCTCAGATAAGCATATCCATTCCCGTTACCTGTTCAACACACCCAATTTACCATCTGTACAATAAATATACCGTTTGGTTTTCATATTACTTCTGTCTGCAGTCTCCTCCTTGTCACGACGTGACAGATACAGTCAATGGAGATGCTTGCTAGACCTCCACCACATCTGGAGATACAAGGTTGTGAAATATAAACAAACCCAGGGGGACATGCATGATTCAACTCTAAAAAGTCATTCTCTTGCTGGCGGGGCTCAACCAAACACAAGAAATCAAACTTACTATCATCTACAATGTCACTAATGAAGAGACACTTGGTAGTGAGTAAACCTATATTAAAAAGTCCAACTTTAAGGTAGTTGATCTGGCTAAGCTGGCTATCACGCTCTGATAAACAATCCACTGAGTATTCCTTTCGCCTTGGAGACCTGAAGTCCAGAATGACCATATAGCCTTCGAGTCATCAGTCACCATACCTGAAATCACGATGAACCACGATCATATGAAAATCACACACAAAATCATACTCTAGATCAGTGGTTCCCAACCACGTTCTTGGAGGCCCCCCCAACACTGCACTTTAGATAAAGTTGCTCCTTTACGCTCAAGAAAGATTAAAAATGGTCTGAAGCCATGGTATAACAAGCACACTTGCACCGTAAAGAGAGCAGTCTGGAAAATGGAGTGCAGCTGGAGGAAAACATTATTGACTCACTCAATTCCTATTTAATAATGTACAGTTGCTCTGACGCACTGTTTATTGTTAAAAGCGCTATATAAATAAAGGTGACTTGACTTGACCACATACACTTCAGGTAATGCCTTGTATTACCATGCATTTGCCTGTAGGTACAAAATATTTACCATGCATGTACCTGGGAAGTACACATACTGTAAAATAAAATTCTACTAAGAATCGGATATATTCCTGACATTCATCAATTCAAAGATACCGTCAATTAAAATTTAACAATTAGCATTTCAAAAGCCAACGGATAAAAATCCAATATTAAACATTGACAGTTAACATCCAGTTCCTCTAAAACAAAGTTTACCAATTAGTCAATTGATTAAAATGTAACTGTTACTACTACACAAATTTGATAAACAGGTAAAATTACTTTTTCAACATTTTTTGTTCTAAAGGATATCCACAAAGCTGGTTAAATAATGTATTAGATAAAGTGAATATAAACATGATAGTTTGAAAATAGATAAAGCCATTAAAAAAACAACAATTTTTCTGTAAATTTTTCACTGACATATAATGAGCACAGTAATATTATAAAATCAATCATTTATAAACATTGGCACATACTATCATCTGATGAATCTTTGAATGACAAATTTCAGAATCACCCACTGTTTACCTTGAAAAGATCACGTAACTGTAACGAGGGGGGATCCAAACGCAGCTTTATTAATGTACTCAGAGTCAGACAGGCAATGGTCAGGAACAGCGCAGACAAAGACATAGGCTGTATCTGAAATCGCCCCCTATACCCTCATTCACTATTCCCTACATGAGTCCACTCATACAGTCCACTTGAAGGAGTGAATGAAAACGAGTGAGTAAATTCAGACACTGAGTGCACCGGAAAGACTGCTGCTTTTGCATAGTTTGCTTGCTGTTTAATGATCATTTGAAATGGCGCCATCCTCTGGCGAGACGCGGGGATTCATTCAGCGCGCGACTCTCCCAGTACATTATGGGTTATCTCTAGCCGTTGAGTGTACATCGGTTGTACACTCGTTTTGGCAGTGCATCGTGGGATTGAATGAGTGCACTCAAACATCCACTATGGTTTCGGACAACACTAAAAATGTCTGTCCCCTCAAATAGTGCCCTATTTGAGGGTATAGGGGGCGGTTTTGCAAGACAAGATCGTAAACAGAGTTCAGATAGTAGGTAATGAGGTGCAGGTTTGAGCGTGTAATCAGTGCAATGGGTTATGGGAGATGTAGTCCATAGTTACGTGTGTAGTGCGAGAGTTCATGGATGACAGGGCAACCTCTGGTGGCATTTGGAGGGAGCCGCAGAGGCTCGATTCATGACAGAAACCAGATATGCTGGTAAATTCAGAATGAGGAGAAAAAAAGTCTGCTTTTATACAAGGTTGTTTACGTGCAGAAATTGTGCTGCGTGCCGGAATCTGGTAAAATGAAAAGAGTTCATATGTCCAATAACATGCTTTAAAAGGACATCTTATATTTCCTGTTCAACTCGTAATGTGATCTATATGTTAACATTTTCTCGTCAAAAAATATATATAGGTTAATCATCACGTCAGTTGATATTATGAATCAATGGACAGGAATCAAGAATATGACGACAAGACATAACTTTTTCAGTAGCCAGACATTTTAATGAACTGGGACATGACATCAAACAACTGTAATGTTTAGGTATAGAGGAAATATAAGAGGCAATATAAATTAATAATTATTGAAACGAGAAGCATTTTGGATCTATAAACTTATGTTTTAATAAGAGGTATATTGTAGAGCAGTGGTGGGTGTGATAATGTGTGTGTTACTTAAAAGTTGTTTAATGTTAAACATTTAAAATGGAATACATAAGCTTTTAGTGAATGAGCGATGACGTCAAATTAGTGATTTAAAATTTCGGTGGAGGATTAGTTTTATTTAACATACTGAAGGAGGCCTTTGAGACAAAACATTTGTGTCATTGTCCTATTGGTAATAAATGGATAATTCAAATGAAATAAGACTGTTTCATGTGAGTGCGAATCATTTTGTAAAAAAATGATTTAATGGATTGACACACCTCGAAAACGAAAGATCAAACGATCAAAGAGAGCAGTGCAAACAACTTTGTGGAACTGTACTCATTGGTTAACTCAACTCATTTGCCATGTATCCTTTTGAAAATTACAAATCATGTCCAAATTGGATCTACAGCTTTCATAGTTTGGTTATCCTAAAAAAACTCCATCAATAAGTTTGAGTTGTTATAATTCACAACAATTGATTAAAAACATTAAATTATACATACATTCTATAAATAAATACTATTTTACAACTGTCCCCATGTCTTCGGTCAGTCCTGTCACGTTTACATAAAACTCAACATAAAATGTGTGCAATACGACTTTAAGGGTATGACATAATTTGACCGAGGTGAAGCTATCACTGATCAAGGTTGAGTCCTGTCAATGAATTGTATGATTTTAAGCTTGTTTTTGCATGTTTTTTTTGAGAAGGATGAGCTAAAGTGCTAAAGTGCCGTTTTAAATCCAAAATGTGTCTAAAAAGGTTACAGTTTTTATTTTTATGCTAGCATGCTAGCAAAATTTGAAAAGTTTGTCAATGAGCCGGGGGGCGCTCTTACGCTGAAAGTCCAATCCGGACTCATAAAAGTGTTATGATGGAATACAGCAGTAATCGCTGCAGCTAAACTGAAACGTAAACACAATAAACATACGATTGCGGCAATATATGGTTTATGTGTGTTTTTTAAGTCATCTCCAGGTAATACGTAGGAAAATATTGAATATAAATTTTTTCTCGTGTGTGACAGACTCATGTTTGAGGTATTATGTGTGAATGTAATTTAATCAATGGTTATATGTGAATAAATGCCTAAATTAAAATCTGTTTAACATATAAAGAGGACGATCGTGGATTGAATCTGTGCGCTGTGTAACACTTGAGGTGACATTTTCCATACCTTATGTTATACTTAGGGAAATGACAGCTAAGGGGCTTTATGCAACACTTAAAGGGTTTTAAGGGATACTTAATAGAAATTCTAAGGGTCTATGACGTTTCAACTAAAGAAACCCTTAAGTAACATTTAAGGGATATGTTATGCAACGCCTTTAAGTGTAAGGGAAACTTAAGGGCGATCTTAAGGGAAAGTTACACTTAAGGTGCTTTATGCAACTGGGCACAGGGCCTTCAAGGTTAGAAAGGGCTAGCTAGCATCACAGTACCACTCCATATTACAGCTTGGTGATAACAGGGTGTTACTATGTCAATATCTACATTATTACCCAGAAAATTGCATGCAATTTCCATTATTACCATGTAATTTCCTAAGTAACAATGTAGACCATTTTCAAAAAGTGATATTATTTATTTTTCCCACTTGAATTCAACTGTGAAAACAGAGGTCAACTCTCTGCACAAAGCGTCAACTCTCACTCCTACCTTTTTTTTAGTTTTTAAAATGTTATCCTGCTCATCACACTCTTAAAGTTCCACCCTGTTAGGCTGTTATGGAGAATGTCCAGTCCAAAAAAAAATGTAAAAACATATCTGGAACAGTTATAAAAGTTCTGTTTATCTCTAGAAGATTTGAAAGCTAAAAGTTTGATCACTCAAAGAGCTATGGCTAACTTAGCTCAAAATTCTAATAGAATAAAAAAAATTCTAATAGAAGAATAGAAATTCTAATAGAATAAAAAGTATATGGGTAATTCCAAATGTCAACCTTACCATGAAAAAATAAGTTTTTGCCAAAGGTTTTTACTATACTGATAGCACAGATGTCAACATTTGGTGGTTCAAATACCCATATAAGTTCTCTCTAAAGTTTTTAAAGCATTTTTTTATTTTAAGTGCATGATTTTTCATAGACTAGTAAGTGCTATTTTCAGGCTTGTCACATCCATAACAGTACATATTCATCATAAATAGACAAATCTAAATTAAAATAAAGTAAGTTATATGTTCTGTGAAGAGCTATCGCTTCTCTATTTGTTGGAAATTGTTGCATCTGGTTTGTGAATTTTAATTCGCAGAAATCCTACAAAGAATGGAGGATTCTCAAAAACGGTGTCCTTTTTGTCACATCCATAATGCGTGATTATTTCTCTTTTTTAACACTGAAAAATATTGCATAGACCAACATTTTTCTGATGTTTAGACTCTTTACGAAAAAGGGTTTTTTGTAATTCAAACAGTAACAATATTTTTAAAATATTAAGTTTTGTTACTGTCCCAATTTACCTGAACATGTTAGATAAATTGGAACAGTAGCATTCAGCTAAAGTGGGACATCCTATAAAGTAAAAGATAACACATTGCTTAATGTGAGAAATTGTTTTGTTTCACAGAAAATGTCACAAATCATAGGCAGAAGACGGGGGAAAAAGAATAGAAATTTGTAAATATTACGTTTTTTGCAAAAAAAAAAGTGTCAACAAGGGCATTTGTGTTTGTTTGTTAATCTAGTTAATACAAACAAATTACAGCATTTTTATTTTGAACAATTATATAAAAAAAATATTTTTTTATGTCTGTCCTCTCTAAATTGTAATTGTCACTTGTCATCATGACTGATTGTGATAAGAAACCAAATAGCTATTTTTGTGTCCCTCCTCCAAAGAAAGTCTGGATTTTCTGTATTGTTTTGAATCAATATTATATAGGTGCAGTTCTATACATTACATATGGCAAACCGTGCAGGACAATGATGGAAAGCTCACAGGTATTCCACCCTGTTAGACAAATAATTTTAAGTAATAATTTGACAGCAAAGTTTCAAGAATAAAAAATACTATCATAGCATATCAAAGGACATGTATCATCCAAGAAAAGCTCACTAATGATTAGCATTTACATTAGTGACATTGGGGACTTCCGGTTTCGCTATGTAGAGGAGAGACACGTGGCGTCAGTGCTCCGAAACAATTTTCATGCTTTTCCTATATAACGCCTTATTTAATCCTTCTATTATCTTCACATTCTGTATCTTAACAGGATTCTTTCTCGCACTATGCTCCTCTGCACAGTTACAACATTTTGGTTTCATTCCTTCTTCGCATTTACCATAATCGTGATTGCCACCACATCTAGCGCAACATTGTTTCCCTTTACACACCGAAGCAACATGCCCTAACTTTTGGCATTTGTAACATCTCTTTTTTTCTTTTTTTAGTCCTTTAGTTTTTCAGTAGTATGAATTAACTATTTTATATAAATATTAGACACTTAGAATATTAGATTAACTATCTGGGCTACGTGTGTGTGTGTGTGTGTGTGTGTGTGTGTATATATATATATATATATATATATATATGTATATATATGTATATATATGTTCAAATATGCAGTTTGTCAATAAAGATATCGTAAATTTGAGAATTTGATTTGACGTTTTCGGACATGTGAGCTCCAGATGGTTAACGGCCATCCAGCACTCATCAACCCGTCCAAAAGAAGCCTCAATGTGGCCAGATCTTCTGGAATTTGCCA
This sequence comes from Labeo catla, assembly GCA_012976165.1. Lineage (NCBI taxonomy): Eukaryota > Metazoa > Chordata > Actinopteri > Cypriniformes > Cyprinidae > Labeo > Labeo catla. The sequence goes on from VONZ01003371.1 coordinate 13,861, forward strand.
CTGGCTCTAATGTCTCTATAATGGTTAAACATGAGATATAATTTGTTTTGGGCAAATCTAACGGCAGTCTTTGGTCTCAATAATCTATTAGTTGTTTATTTAAATTCTACGCTATATATCAGAACGCTGCCTATGTAACTTTACATGTGACTGAATTGCCTAGCAGCTTTTTTGATGGCTGTTGTTTATTAGATATTATTTAATACATTTCTGTAAACAAAAACTGCTGTATATCAGAGTGCTGCCTTTGTAACTTTGACTGCATTGCCTAGCAACTTTCATGATGGCTGTTTTTGTTGTTTCTTAAATACTATGATTCAATAAACAATATTCTATAAAAAAATAGTAGTATTTAATAGTATTTAGTATTTGGAAAATGTGTGTTTGTGATGGTGATTTTAGTTACATTTTTCCACCATTAGATGGTGACAGGAGATTGTTTTTAGCAGTTAGCAGTAAAGACCTCAATGCTGTTGTAAACAAGGACGTTATTGTTAGTTTCAACAGCACCTTATAAGATGCAGCCAACAAATGTACTGAGCAGTGCTGTCATTGTAATCCCCCCTTAACAGGTGACAGGGAAGCCTGACAAATATATTTCTCAGCAGACATTTAAGCGAATGGTTTTTTTTTTTGACACAAAAGAGGTAGATGTAAGAAGTTTATGTAATGAGCCAGTAACAATTAGTGTTATTCACTTAGCCTGTCAGTGGTCGTAATGTTATGCCTGATTGGTATACTTATATTTCAAAATGAATGATGACAACCCAAGTATGGCAGACTGCAAACTTTGCTCGGCAGAGGGGATACAAAAAGCAGTACTTATAATACAAGTAATATAATAAAACATCTGAAACTGAAACAGGGTGTTGACCCTGCCTGTTAATGACCGTCTCTGTCTTGTTTTAATAAAAGCTTGCATTTGGATCTGCCCGCTTCTTAACTCGTTCCCTCCATAACAGTGAGCAAGATGGATGTACATGTTTGCATTTTTTTAGAAAAAAAAAAAATATTATGCATGGTTAATAAGTTTTGGGAAAATAAATGTAGCTAAAATAAGGCCATAAAACTGATACTGAATAGTCCTGAACAAGGCTTTTGAGTAATCACTCTTGTAGGCTAGAATATTTACTTCAAAATGATGTGAATCTTATCGTGCTTATTCTTTCACAGAAAACAACATATTGATGTAAATTTTCAAACAGACCAAGTGAAACTAGTAAACCATACCTGACATTTAAGTGTTTGCTGCTTCTTTACATGGATTCAAGATTAAAAAAAAAAAAACATCATCAGTAGTCACAGAGGTTATTTTACCATAGAATATCAGTGTAGAAGAATATCAGATGTTGGTACAGCGCTCTCAAATGAACAGTTCGAAGATACTCAAGTGAAAATCAGCAAGATTCATCTGTGGTGCAGGTATCAGATCACTAAAAAACAGAAACGAAAAACATCTCTGAGAATGTTAATATCAGAAGCAACTGTATATAATGTTTTTGAATCTATCTAAAAAAGGACATTTTAAATCTGAGAAACAAATTATCATTTCGCAAGTTATAAAACTATTTGGGAACAGAGTATTAATACACTGTAAAAAACAACCTATAGAATCTACTCAATAAAATGAGGTAAACTGAGGTAACTTTTTACACTCAGTTTGTTTGGGTAGATTCTATCCTATATGTCTGAGTAAAGAATACCTGAATTTATCAGCTAAGACAAACTAAAAAAAAGTAGGTAAAGTCTACACAGCAAAAAGCCCAGTGTTAAATGAACTCTCCCGGGAGTTTATTTGAGTGTTAACATGAACACTGAAGCAGTGTCAAAGTTAATGAGGTAATTAAGTGATTCATTGAGTGATGATTGAAAATTATTGAAGACACCTGAAGACATGTTTACGTCACCATTATAGTGGTCAGAGTTAGCATTAGTTGGGCTCTTGACCCATAGCTTTTTGCCATTAGCTTTTGTTCAACTGTTTAGTTAAACTAGCCAGACAAGGCAAAAAGCAAAAGTCATGCAATGGTGATAATTCTGTTTTAAAATAAACTTAATTTGAGCCATTGAAATCATTTAGAGTTCTATATACTTTATTTATTACAACTGCCTTGTGATTTTACAGCAGCAAAAAAATAATAAAGCCTGAATTTTTTTTTTTACATTTTGAATGGACTTCTTACAAGCTCCTCCGATCAAAAAAACTTTCAAAAGTTGTTCTTTTAGGCACACACAGACATCATGAATCAGCATATGAATCTCAAAAATGGTGACAAACAGCATATTCAGAAACAGATCAACTCTAAACATCACGGAAATCATCAGCTCATAATTTATTCATGCCACAATGCATGATGGGTGATATGGATGAGTTTTGATTGGCTACAACATACGTTTTTGTTGGTCACCATTGTTGTGATTCTCATGCTGATTGTTGATGTCTGTGTCTAAATCTAAAAATTGTTTATATTTTTTCTGGTCAAATAAATTTCAGAAACACCTGTCTGATTAAACCAACATAAACAAAATACAACTCACTTATTCTGATCGCTACTTAATGACTTTGTCAAAGCATATTCAAAACCACAAAATCTTGTTTCTTCTGGTTTGTCTGTGTCACAGGGAGAAACGGACGAGAGGCGAGCGGATCCATTTGCGAGCCTTTATTGATATTACGAGACAGATACATAGTCGAGCAGGCAGGGTCAAACAACAGTAAACGGGAGTGTAAGAGGCGAGACGAGAGAGAATCCAAAGGCAGGCGGCGAACAGTCGAGAAGGAGGAGCCAGGCGAGAGAATCAAAAACACAAGCAACTATGAAACGCTAGACAAAGGGAGAAACACTATAAACAATCCGTGGTTAGCATGGGGAAAGACCGGGGCTTTTATGGTGCTGCTGATTGGTCACAAGCGCAGACGCGATCAGCATGATGCATGACGGGAGATGTAGTCCGGGGTGTAGTACAACAGTCAGAGTGTGACGATAGGGTGAGAGTGACATCTGGCGGTGAGCGGACAGCGGGACACCGACCAGGTGCGTCAGCCAGACCCTCAGGAGTGAGGCAGGGCTGAGGCAGGCATGGCAGCCCCTCAGGAGGCGGAACAAGAGTGAGCAACCCTCCAGGCCAGAGGAACAGGACTCGTCCTGGGTCTGGGGACCTAGGAAAACAGGGACAGAGGAGGCAGAACAGAATAGGAGGGAAAGTAGCAGCCACTCCAGAGGCTGGGTACAGAGCAGGAGATGCCACAGCCCTCCCGAGTGAGGAACAGGCTGTAGCAACCCTCCCGAGTGAGAGAACAGGAATCTGCGTCACGGTCTGGGACCTGGGGAAAGCAGGGACAGAGGAGGCAGACAGAATAGGGGGAGAAGGCGCAGCAGCCCTCCAGGGCGGAACAGGAGGCGGAGCAGGAGGTGCCGCAGCCCTCCGGGGCGGAACAGGAGGCGCAGCAGCCCTCCGGGGCGGAACAGGAACCTGCGTCATGGTCTGGGACCTGGGGAGAGCAGTGACAGAGGAGGCAGACAGAAGAAAGGGAAAAGCAGAGAGTTGTGAGGTTAACGCCCCCTCCATAAGAGGTTTTACAGCTGGCGCTGACACCTCTGGAGGCATTGGCGCAGCTTCTCCGACGGGGGAGGCCTCTGGAGCGGACTTGAGACCAGACGGGACCTCTGGAGCAGGCTTGAGACCAGACGGGACCTCTGGAGCAGGCTTGAAGATCTGGCGTGATCTGCGACAGACTTAAAGTGAAGGCGGGACCTCTGGAGCGGCTTGAGACAGAGCGAGGCTCTGGGCGGGCACAAGATCGAGGCAGAGAGCTCTGGAAGCGGAGCGAGATCGAGCAGGGAGACTCCCGGAGGCGGAGCCCAGATCAGGCAGTGACCACGAGGCGGACGCTTGTGAACAGGCCTTTGTGTGACCTCCCGGGGCGGACTTGTACAGACAGGCGACCTCGGGGGACCCTGCGAACAGAGCGGCCAGCCTCACAGGCAATCAGCGGTGCATTGACCGACTCACGGGCCGCTCAGGCAAGGCGTGATGGGGCTCTGGGCGTGGTAGCGGGGCGGTGACTACTGGACTCTGGGCACGTGGGCGGGGCGTGACTGGACTCTGGAGCGTCGAAGCGGGGCGGCTGGACTCTGGAGCGTCAGAGGCGGGGGCCAGTGACGCTGGACTCTGGGGCAACAGCAATAACTCCATTTGGCTCATGAAGGTCAGCTGTGGTTTGACTTGGTTCATGGAGATTGGCTGTGACTTGACTTGATTCGTGAAGATCAGTAGTGAACTGCTTTGATTCATGGAGATCAGCGGTGACTTGACTTGGCTCATGGAGATCATTGACTTTACTTGACTCAGGAACCACGGCTGTTACCTTGCTTGACCCAGGAACCACGGCTATGACGTTGCTTGACTCAGGAACGACCGCCTTGACGTTGCTGGACTTGGCAGCCTGACTGGACTTGGCAGCCTGACTTGACTTGACAGCTGTAATTTGACTTGACTTGACTCTGGAAGCGCAGCTGCAACTTGACTTGACTTCAAACGCAGCTGCAACACTATATGGCTCTGGTATGGCAGCCGTGACGTGACGGAGCTCTGTTTTCGCCGCCATCGTGTGGACGTGCTCCGACGCGGCCGCCATTTTGTAAACGGGCACCGCTATCGCCGCCACTTTGTGCACGGGCTCTGTTGTCGCTGCTGTGGTATGAACGCACTCTGGCGCGGCCGCCATCTTATGAGCGTGCACCGGCGCGGCCGCCATTACACGGGCGGGTTGCGCGGCCGGTGCTGCCGCGATATCGCGTTGCTTCTCCTCAATATCCACAGTAAGTGATGAACCGCTGATATGTAGTGCAATGTCAAGGTACTGTCTTAGAGTCCAATGCAGTGGCATTGAGGAGCCGAAAGGTTCAGAAAGCCCACCACGAAAAAATACCATCAGACACAGTTCATTGCAGTCTGATGTGCTAACGTAATAAAGTCTAAAACGTATTCCTCCACTGATCACTCACCTTGCTTGAGGAGCATGATCTGGACTGCAGTGTCCTGAGCTGCTGGATCCTTGTTGTTGGATTGTTCTGTCACAGGGAGAAAAGGACGAGAGGCGAGCGGATCCATTTGCGAGCCTTTATTGATATTACGAGACAGATACATAGTCGAGCAGGCAGGGTCAAACAACAGTAAACGGGAGTGTAAGAGGCGAGACGAGAGAGAATAGTCCATAAACAAGCGATAATCCAAAGGCAGGCGGCGAACAGTCGAGAACGAGGAGCCAGGCGAGAGAATGAAAAACACAAGGAACTATGAAACGCTAGACAAAGGGAGAAACACTATAAACAATCCGTGGTTAGCATGGGGAAAGACCGGGGCTTTTATGGTGCTGCTGATTGGTCACAAGCGCAGACGCGATCAGCATGATGTATGACGGGAGATGTAGTCCGGGGTGTAGTACAACAGTCAGAGTGTGACGATAGGGTGAGAGTGACATCTGGCGGTGAGCGGACAGCGGGACACTGACCAGATTCGTGACAGTCTGACTATTATAACTCAATTACAACACCCAAACAAAATCTAATATTAAGAAGTTACTGGTAAAGAGCTAAACTAATGCTAACACTCACCACTATAATGGTGACTTACAAAATTAGATTTTCTCCTTTTGGTGATTCTGCTTATTAACATCAGGCGTCTTTAATAATGGTCAATCATCACTCAATGAATCACTTAATTACCTCATTAACTCTAACACTGCTTCAGTGTTCATTTTAATACTCTTGAGTATGGACTCAAACTCCCGGGAGAGTTCATTTAACACTGGGCTTTTTGCTGTGTAGACTTTACCTACTTTTTTTTAGTTTGTCTTAGCTGATAAATTCAGGTATTCTTTACTCAGACATATAGGATAGAATCTACCCAAACAAACTGAGTGTAAAAAGTTACCTTGGTTTACCTCATTTTATTGAGTAGATTCTATAGGTTGTTTTTTACAGTGTAATAAACATGATCTAGACATTCTTAGAGTCGTAGCATTCATCAGGTTACAGTGTACACTCATATTACTTTTGTATCGTATTTTGTTTTATATTATATAGAACATGAAAACTCCTAAGAAGTTTGGATACAATGAACTACCTATCATTTTCAAAATGTTTCACTCGATTTCAAACATTTTAGCCAGGAATTATAGTTTGGGAAAACCAAGCTAGTAAATGTGTTTAAGTTTATGTCAGAATAACACATTAACTAATACAAAAAAGATACATTACTTACTCATCAGAATGATCTCTTCTGCGTGTTGCATTGTGTTCTACATCTGAGGTGAATTCTGTGTTATTCCTCTCAGTGCACCTTCTTTTTCAGAAGGTAAATTCTGTTATTCCTCTCAGCGCATCTTCTTCCAGAAACGAACCGTAGTTGAGATGAAATTGAATCATCAAGCTTTGTTTACAGTGATGTGGGCGTTTACATGCCACGCACTGCACGTGGCTATTTATCTTATCAAAAGCGAAAGTAGCTCATCGGCGTGATCACATTAAAAATAATTCGCTCTGAAGGCAAAACTGTACATTGTGTTGGTTTCATACGGATTATTTCAGCACAGAATATTTGCTTTTGATAAGACTTACTTTATTTAAAAGTAGAGATATCAAGCTTTCTATAGATATATCTCTTCTGTCTGTATGCCGAGTATTCACTGAGTTTAAGTTCATTTTCGTAACGCATTTCTAAAAGCAGTTTGCGGAGACAGTTAAGACTGAGAAAGCACCCTGAGAAAGCACACACATTAGGCTGCACTACCCCCTTTTGTGTTGCTGCGGCTATCTCCACTATGCGCCTCAGCACGTAAAAGAGAAGTTTTCTAAAAGAACACTCACGGGTGGACGTCTTTATAAAGACGTGGCTTTCAAACATGACTTTCCACCTGTGCGCTTCTGGATGCGGTTATTACCTGACACCGGGTGACGATCACAATCACTGATTCATGTGTCTGGGCATCAAGCACGCTGAGGCGGCTTTCATGGGTGAGTCATGGTCTCATTGTGGGAGTATGACCATAGTGGACTTTGTTTGCTGCAAAGGGGTGGGGTGCCAGTTCCTCTGCCCAGATCTAGCATTCCCCCTGCAAATGCTGGGAGGGTGCCACCTCTGGTGGGGAGTTGACTGGTGATAAGGTGATGATAAGGAATTCCCCTCCAAGGGGAATGCTTCACAGCCAGGGGAGCTGCCCGAGGGGTACCACTCGTATCCTTTGGGGCTTCCCCTGACAATCGGATGTCGATTGCTACATGGAAGGGTGAGCCAGATCTCTCTGAAGAGGATGATCCACCTCCTGGACAGTCAGTGGTGGCGGATACAGATCCAGAGATGATGGCTATGCTTGCCGGGCTGCCAAGAGGGTAGGGCTCAATTGGGAAACCCCAGCATGTCCCGATTCCTTCCGGATAGACGATTGGTATTTCGTGGTGCCGTGCGCTTGTTCTCAGGCCCCCACCCTAGTACCTTTCTTCCCGGAGATGCATGATGAGCTTACTAAGAGGTGGATGGCACATTTAATGTCCTGGGGTCGGCTAATCCATATAAAACCAAAGCGATGTCCTGTTTTTCCCATTAGAGCTCATTACCTCTAATTAGGTCATGCCCATGCGCTGTTGGCTTTATTGATATTATAAACATTCACGTAAAAGAGACGTGTGACATGTAAACGCCCGCATCAACTTGTAAATAAAGCAGCAGTGTGTTCATGTCGGATACTTTTGTTATTGGAAGAAGGCACTGAGAGGAATAAGCCTTGTATTTACCCCTTGTTTATCTTGTTTACCCCTTGTTTAAGCTTGTTTATCTCACAAACAGAATGTGAGCGCGGCTACAGTCAGAGTAATGTTTCTCATTGCCATTAGATAATGTGTTGTTGTGACATAAACTTGAACACATTTACTAGTTGGACTTTTCCAAAACTATAATTCCTGACTAAAATGTGTGAAATCGAGTGCATCATTTTGAAATATGATAGGCAACCTTTCAAGTGCATACGTAAGGTGTCATAAACAAATTGACATAAAAGTAGGGCTAATGTTTAGACGATATAAAAGTAATGTCTAAGAATGCTTAGACCAATCTTTACTGTTAAAGTGATCATCGGATGCCCATTTTCCACAAGTTGATATGATTCTTTAGGGTCTTAATGAAAAGTCTCTAATATAATTTGATTAAAAATTCTCAATGGTTTTGTAAAACAACACCCTTTTTACCTTGTCAAAATGAGCTCAGCAAAAATCATCTCATTCTAAGAGGTTGTTCCTTTAAATGCAAATAAGCGCTGTTCACCCCACCCCTCTCTTCTCTCTGTGGAATGACGGTCTTGTTTACTTTAGCCGCATTTAGCCGCTAAACTTCCTAACTACCACGTTATATGGAAAGGCGATCGCAAAGATTCATAAAAAAAGGCTTATACAAACTTCTGCTGTAAGTGAAGGTGGATCATGAATGATTTGTGTGAACATAGACGGATATATGTAGATCGGGAGACGCATTCCCTTCACAAACAAACGTAATCTACTGCATCTTCAGCTGCTCGGATGTTGGGAGTAAATGACGACCACTATGTTCATTATTACATCCAGCAACACAACACCTCAGTTGCTCAGTCGGAGATATTCTTGTCTAACTTACATCCCTGCTTCGGCATCGAAACAAGGAAAGCTACTGGACTGTGACAGCTGGTCTGGGGTAAGAGCTCATGTCAATTACTATACTATACAAAAACTATTGTGGGAGCGGCCTCTGTCGGTGTGACGGCACACCGTCAAGCATCAGAGAACGGCTCGATTTGAAAAAGGGGATATTATTTTTTACAGATTAATTAACCCTCTGGGGTCTGAGGGTGTTTTGGCACCCTGGAGAAGTTTTGACATGCCCTCACATTTGTGCTTTTTTCAGTATCTTAAAAACATATTAATGGCTAAAGTCTGATTACATTGTAATGAGCACATACTGGGCTACAATAATATGCAAGCAACGTTAATGTACATGTTTGTGTTTTTGAGAAAACAATGTTTATGCGTGGTTAGTGAAAAACTAAAATCTTTAAGTCACTGAAATAAGACCATGAAACACATC
>VONZ01003372.1:0-22966 GCA_012976165.1 Labeo catla
TTTTTTTTATTATTATATTATTTATTTATTTATTTAATATCAGTGTTCATTGAGCAGTATCATTTCCTGTTTGAATAAATTTTCTATATTACATATCACTGAAATAACATATGGGACCGTCCTCAATATTTTACTCAAATGTACAGTATCTTTAAAAAACAAAACAAAAAAAAACCTAGAATATTATACTGCCTTTCTTAAGAGTGCTAGACTGTACTATTTAGGCGGTGGTAATGCATAGTGAAATATTTATGTATGTTTGTTTATTTATATCTAGAGCTACATTGTATTTTGCCACATTGTAGTTTGTATTGTTCCATACGCATATGATAATTGATGTATTATATATCAATAAAATAATATACTATATATGGACTGTTTTCTTTTTTCTCAAAAAACAAAAACAAAACAAAATAAACAGAAAAAATAGTGTTTTTAAAGAAACAAAACAGACCCTTTAAAAATGTGCTCAAATTTTATTTTATTTTTCTAATTGATTTATTGAATTGGAAATTCAGTTTGAGTTGCATGTGTTCTCTTATAATTCTGTGACTGAAACCAACATTAAAATATTCTTCTAGAAACCAGTAACAAGACACAGCTTTTGAAGTTGTGATGGAAAACTGCATGCAATTAAATTAATTTATTGACAGATTTAAATTTTAATTTAATAGCATGTGTCCTCAATGACATATGACAGTAAAACCTGAATTGAAATGTTCATTTGAGAACCAGAAACAAGACACATCTTTTGAAGTTGAAATAGAAGAGTGTATTGATTTTAAATGAATTTATAAGTTGTCAAACTCATTCAAAACAACAGTGTCTTCCTCTAGGGGGCAGTAATACAGGACACTCTTTGGAAGGTTTTGCAAGCGATTTTTTAATGTCAATAGCGTGACTTCTGCATCACTTCTGACAATGAAAACTACTGCAAAATGTACGTTATTATATTTGAAACAAGACACAGCCTTTGAGGCTGAGAAAGAAGATTGTATTTATTTCAAACTAAATTATGTATTGGTTTCATTTTCAATAGTATGTGTTCTATCATAGTTCTGTGACTAAAACCACCACCAAAATGTTCTTACAGGAATCAGTAACAAGACACTCCCTTTAGATTTGAGAAAGAAAACTGCATGCATTTTAAATTAATTTATTAACAGATTTTAATTTAATTCAATAGCATGTATCCTGATTTACATATGACAGTAAAACTTGCATGGAAATGCTCTTTTAGGCCCAAGGAACAAGACACACCTTTTGAAGTTGAGATGGAAAACTGTATAGATTTTAAATTAATTTATTAAAATAGTTTGAATGTCAAACTCAGTCAAAACAACAGTATCTTCCTCTAGGGGGCAGTAATACAGGACACTCTGTAATTGTATCTGTAACAAGACACAGCCTTTGAAGCTGAGATAAAAGATTGTATTTATTGTAAACTAAAATTGCTTTCATTTTTAATAGTATGTCACAGCCAGAAATGTTTCATATGCATATGTTTTCAGCGGCAAGTTTTATTTTAGTTCCCAGAATGTTCCGCTAAAAAGTAGGATCACATTCTCTAAAAACATTCGACAAATGTTTATTGATAACACTGTTAGAACATTATCCTTTAATATTCTAATAAAGATTCCCATCACACTAGATGTGGACTTACATTGCTAAGATGTTACATTTTGGTTGAAAGTGAAAACCCAACCTTTGTTTGATGTCAAGCTCCAGCGTTAAATTATGGCAAGCTATGGCAAGCCGTTAAGGAAATAATACATGTGTATTGTGTGAATATGGATTGGTTCACTGGTTGAATGTATGGTTTAATGACAAACACATTCATTAATAATAAATTGGTATAACCAGACATATACTAGTTTAGATACATTGGTCTAATCGCATACGCATGTATATATTATATATTTATAATATATAAATATTTTACTGTGGATTTTTTTTTTTATCTAGCACTCTCTATTCTTACTCTATTGTATCTATTTATTTTATTTTTTTATTTAAAAAGAAAAGAACGTCCAACAACACTAGCATTCTCTATTCTTTTGCTATTCTATGAACTTTTATTTTAATTTATTAGAAATAACGACCCTTTTATGCATTGTAACACATTAATAATTTCCTGCTTTTTCTAAAGGCACTATTAAAATTCCTTCATAGATGAAATGAAGTTTGAAATAAAATCTTATTCAGGGTGACTGTGTCAGGTTTTATTGAGTTTTCTTTTACGGTTTGTAAATTTCTGTACAAGATTAAAAGTAATTGGCAGAGAGATGTTAAAAAAAAATCACAGTAAACAAAAGCAAGATTGAAACCAAACTTTTTTTTTATTATTTTACTGTAAACATTTGTGGTTGTGAATACAGTATTTTACAGTACGAAAAAAAGGAAATACATGACTCCAAGCTTTTGAATGGTATAGTGTATAATGTTACAAAAGCTTTTTATTTCAGATAAGTGCTGATCTTTATATCTTTGAATTCATCAAAGAATCCTGAAAAAATTTACTCAACTGTTTTAGATATTTATAATAATAATAAATGTTTCTTGAACAGCATATTATGTAAAATGATTTCTGAAGGTTCATGTGACACTAAAGACTGGAGTAATAATGATGTAAATTTAGCATTTCGTATATATTACAATACATTGCATTTTAAAATATATTCAGCTAGAAAGCAGTTATTTTACATAGTAAAAATATTTCACAGTATTACTGCTTTTGCTGTATTTTGGATCACATAAATGCAGGCTTGGTGAGCAGAAGATTATTTTATTTAAAAAAAAAAAAAAACATTAAACATTAAAAATCTTACTGTTCAAAAACTTTTGACTGGTAGTGTATATTAACCATGTGTAGTTGGACAGAAACCAAACATAATTTTGAAAAAGGTTTCTAACTACCTGTTAGATTTTTGTGTGTTATATAGAGAATTGGGTATATGTAGAACATAACCTGACCAAACCTGGAATACAGGTCTCATCGCTTCCACTTAATAGCAGTATTAAATAATGGCGATATCAGTGGACTTTTAAGTTAATCAGTTAAATTAGCTGGCTGTTTTTATTGTTGACGTTTTATTCGACTTTTATATATAAATGTTAGTGAAAAGCATTAAAAAAAAAAAAAAAAAAAACTTTTATATATCAGTCCACATATGTGATGGACATTGATTATGATTATCTTTTAGTGTCTATTTTGAAGGCATCTTGAGTAAAACAGCTTCATATTTAACAAGGTGAATGTAAAAATCCTGTGAACCAGAAGCAACAAGACCTCAGCAGAATGCGGAAGTCTGTTGAACATAACCCCTAGAGTGTGTTGTGTTTTGCAAAAAGTGCTGTAAAAGTCTGAGAATTTATTTATTTATTTATTTATTTTTTGATTCATTATTTGACAGGGACAGTAGACAGTAAAAAAAAAAAACTGCCCCAGAATTAGCTACATAACTAAATTTCATGTGCTGTCCCTGGACAGGAGAGTACCAAAAGAAATTATAAAATAAAAACATTGATATAATACCAAGTACAGTAAAACAGCTCTTACAGAAAGAGCTGAGCGACCAAAATCAGTAACTCTAAAATTTGCTGCACAATCACCTCTTGATGAGGCTCTAGTATGCTGTATATTTTCAGTACAGGAGAAAACAAATTTTTTCAAGGGTGAAGGTGCAAGATTATTAACATTTTTGTACATTAAACAACAATTAGTGTATAGCTTTACAGATTTGGTGTATGGTTCTGGTGTTTGAGTGTCAGGTTTCAGAAAATGTGTGACAAGTAAAGACTTTGTGTGTAAGCAGCTGAAAAAAAAAAAAAACTGTAATAACTTCATTAAAAACTTTGATTAACATTTATTCAAGAAGAAGCAACTATATATTTTATGAAGGTCGCGATGGCGAAAAATTAAAAATAATTTCTTACTCCAAACACTGAGTTTTGATTTTAAAGTGAACAAATGATGTAAAACTGTTTTCACACATGATCACTTTGTGTATAGGTCATCTGTAAATGAGTGTGGCGTTTAAATGGCAATGTTTCCCCAATTAAACAAAAGAGCTGGCAGTTTTGAATGATGTGTGTAATGCAGACAATTTTGCAATAGCAATTTTTTTCATTTTAAGACAATTTTATTGTATTTTTTTCCCTTTTTGTTTTGGTTTGTATTTGTTATATTTCTGTTGTGATTATTTAATGATCCTAAAGGGGTGAATTCTGGAATCCACTTCCGCTTCAATATATATCTTTATATAAGTGGTTTATTAAGTTGTTAATTAATATTATTGTATGAAACATTACATGATTTAAAGGAGGCCCACATGTGAAACTTGAATAGAATAGAATGACATGCATGTCTTCTTACTGGAATGTGCTCTTTCCTTGTTTTGAGAAAAGCAGCCAAGACATTAACACACAGTTAATTTTTAATTTATAGGGCCTTTTATCTACATGACCAATTTACAATTAAAGCATTTACTTTGTTTTTCATCAATAAACATTAGAAAATAATGAAGAATGTTGTCTGAAACCTTTAGCTGAGAAAAAGTTCTGTTTGGGGAAGTTCCTAATAATGTAACAGAATCTGTTTTTCATTTTCTCCCAAACTGTAAAATAGAACTCAATAAAACCTGACACAGACAGAGTCACGGTCATCCTGAATAAGATTTTTTTGAAAAATTGATTTGACCTCTGAAGAAATTGCAATAATGCCTATTTAAAAATCAAGAAATGGTCAGTGTTATAATACAGTGGTTCCCAACCACATTCCTGGAGACCCCCCAACACTGCATGTTTTACATGTCTCCTTAATTAAACACACCTGATTCAGATCATCAGCTCATTAGTAGAGACTCCAAGACCTGAAATGGGTATGTCAGACAAAGGAGAAATACAAAATGTGCAGTGTTGAGGGGTCTCCAAGAACGTGGTTAGGAACCACTGTTATATAATGTATTTTGACAGACTTTATGATGCCCTTAATTTTCTTCCAAACTGTAAAAGAAAAGAACAAAACCTGACACAGACAGAGTCACGGTCACCCTGAATAAGATTTTTTTGCAAACCTCATTTCACCATGGAGGAATTTTAATAGTGCCTGTAGAAAAAGCAGGAAATTATTAATGTGTTACAATCCATAAAAGGGTCATTATTTATAATAAATAAAAACAAAATAAGTACATAGAATAGCCAAAGAATAGAGAATGCTGCAATTCAACAATGTGTTGTTGGAGGCTATTTTTCTTTTTTAAGTAAAACAATAAAGCAAACAGATAAAATAGAATAAGAATAGAGACTGCTAGATAGAAAACTCCACAGTAAAATATATTCAATTGTAATATAACTGTACCTTTTATATTGTGCAATATTAATATTTTTGTGATAGTTTTTTCTTGGTTTTGGGCACATTTAATTAATAACCACCGAAATATACATCTTATAAATATAAATATACGTGAGTGTTTTGCCCACTCCAAGTATCCGTCCCGTAATTCCACTAACAGACGTGCAGTAAAATCTAGGTGGCAGCTCACTTGACTGTGGGGACTAATACATAGTTGAGCAAACCGATATATATCTAAACCAATATATAATTGAATAAACCAATATATACTAACCAATACATAGTTGAGGAAACCAATGTATCTAAACCAATATATATTCGAGGAAATCATTGCATATTTGAGGAGCCCAATGTTTACTTGAACAAACCAACGTATACAGGAGCAAACCCATGCGCATGTGATCAGTCCGATTTATCTAAACTAATATATGTCTGATTATACCAATGTATTATAAACGAATGCATTTGTCATTAAACCATACATTCAACCAGTGAACCAATCCATATTCACACAATACACATGTATTATTTCCTGAACGGCTTGCCATAGAAATGTTTGCTATCTGTAACAAGACACACCCTTTTGTAACGGAAAAAAACGTTACGTGTTTTATTATTGTATTTTGTACTTCTATTTTTGTTAATTTTCTATGGTGTTGTCTATGGGTCGCATGTAGTGCCTCTAGGAGCAGCTTGAGGGCGCTATTGCCTAGAGGTAATCAAGCATATAAGCTCAGCTACCGTAGAGTAAGCAGTTCGTTTGGTAGAGGGAAACCATTGTGGTGAACTCACGCTACCTGTCTGCTCATTTAAAGTCCTTCGTTGAGAACTCCTGAGTTTATGCTCAACTGTAAGTATGGAATGTCTTGTATTTTTGACATTGGATTTGTGTAATCGGGTTATTGATGTTAGCCATTTGCTTTCTTTCTTGAAAGGACTTTTAGTGTCGTATCACCTTTGTGTTCCTTGTATGAACGCTATTTGGATAAAAGCATCTCTTGGATACGAGGGGTATGGAAACCATGTGCTGTTCGCGCTGGTTGCGAGGTTACAGCGCGTGGCCTTAACCAACGCAGGGCCGAGGGTAACGAGCATTTGTTTTGTGAAGTGTTATTTACCAGTACACGTCAAAAATCTGTTGAACCCCTCAGAGTAACATCATAAAAAGAGAGGTGTTACAGATCGGCGCCCGAACAGGGACTCATTTGAACTTGACGGAACACTATAGATTTATTTCTCTGTGTCCCTTTATTATAAATATAAATATAAATTTTGACTGTACTGATTACTCTTCACAAACAAATATTATTAAAAAAAAAAAAAACATCATCTGCAATGGAAGATTGTGCACCTGATTTCTCAGTTGAAGCCTTCGTTCAACGTAAAGACCCATTAGCTAACCTCATTGATACCTTCAGTGAGTTATATTTAGACTCGGAAGAAGAGAGAGAAGGTAGAGATATTTCCACTGGTCAGATACCTGATCATTATTTTTAGACCTGATGACTTGCCGTTGCCTCCTCCACCACTTGAGTTTCATGAAGACAGACTGCAACCTGGAAATGAAGAAGCTGTCCAGCGTATGTGTAGCATTGAGGAGCACCTTGCTGATCTCAAGCATCGTGTCAGTGAACTAATTACCACAGATGTAATGACTGCAAGGTTAAAAGCATGTGAAGACAAAATCAACTATTGTTTGCAAAGAGAGTTACACCGTGTTAAGCAGCTGTTCCATTCTAAAACTGATGATTTAAGCCAAAGTATTGTGGATTGCTTAAAGCAACGGGACAGACAACTAGAACAAAAATGTAAAACTTTCAAACCTCTCATGTCTACCCCTGTGCACTCCAGTACTTCTACCACTCATAAGATGTCCCAAACCTCATTCAAGATCGACCCAGTTACACAGAATAGCACAAAGCAAGTAACGTATCTATCTTCTTCTTCTTCTAACCCTCCAGTTAAACTTGAACTGCCTACTTTCAGTAACCTTGATTCAGAAGACCCGATTGATTTTATTGATCTATTTGAAGAATATAATGAGCTGAGACCTCTGTATCCTGAAGAGCTGTTGGCATCATTATCTGTGAGTCTAAAAGGTACTGCTAAGAGTTGGTGGAGAGCGGAGAAGCAGAACATTAGAGACTGGTATTCTTTCAAAGAAAAATTTCTCTTTCCATTCTTAAATGAAGATCACAAAGAAGTTGCTGCTCAAAAATTAGCAAGCTATTGTCAAGGTGTTGACGAGAGCATTAGAGACTTTGCTTTTAATTACAGAGCGTTGTGCCTGAAGAATAATCCTGAGATGTCTGAAATTGAGGTTGCTCAAGCGACTTCAAGAAATTGCAACCCTCGACTGGCTTCGCTGTTAAGGGGAACAGTGAAGATGGTTGATGATCTGGTCCGTCTTGGCACTCAAATAGAAAAGGATTGGGTTGAAAATAAAAGGAGATGGAATCAAGGGAAAGATGAGGAACAGAGGAAGAAATCTTCTGGTGGTAGAGGCCAGCAAATCCAACTTCTGCTCATTGAACCAGCTACCAACTCTCAATGTAACAATGTACTGTAAGCCCCAGTAATTTTAAATCACACTTATTTTAATGCTGTAATTGACACAGGAAGCACCTTCTCCTTACTGCAAGAAAAGGTTTGTCAGAGGTTGAGAAAGGACAGTGAGCATCTGATCAAAAGTACCCAAACTTTTATGTTTGCTAATGGTCAAAGCCAGCGAACTCGGGGAAAGGTGCTCTGGGAGTGTGAGATATATGGAGTGAAGCTTGTTGTTACATTTTACGTGATGAATGATGAAGACTTGGCTGTTCCTGTCATCCTAGGACTGGATTTTCTAAAGGAAGCCAAAGTAACCATTGATTTTAATTCTTCACGTGTTCACTTACCTGATACCAACACCAGTCACCCTATTTGTTTTAATGAGCTTCACGAGAATGCTGCCGTCCAGTTTTATGCTTCACATGGTGGTGTGGAGTTAATCTTCAATGAGGAAGACTTGAAGCTCATCGATCAAGCGATGGAAAATTCTCATGCCTCATGCAAGGTAAAGAATCAGTTAAAATCTCTCATGTATGATTGGCCATCAGTTTGCACTCACAAGCTAGGACGTACAAACTGTATCAAACATGAAATTAAAACAACTGATGAACTTCCCCTAAGAAAGAGACCTTACCGGGTTTCAAGAGTCAAGAATGATTTTATTGAAGAACAGATCAAGGAACTACTTCAACAAAAAATCATTAGACCTTCCACCTCACCATGGGCCTCGCCTGTTGTGGTAGTGGATAAGAAGGATGGTGGATTTCGGTTGGGCATTGATTACCGTGGTCTTAATTCTAAAACTCACCTTGATGCTCATCCAATGCTCCAGATTACAGATATACTGGATTCGTTGCAAGGAGCCAAAGTGTTTAGCACTTTGGATTTGAAGAGCGGCTATTGGCAGGTAGAGATGGATTCTGCAAGTGTGGAGAAGACCGCATTTGTCACTGCATCAGGGTTATGTGAATTTTTGTGTCTTCCCTTTGGTCTCAAAAATGCAGCTGCTTCTTTCCAGCGTTTGATGGAACAAGTTCTCCGAAACCACAAAAACAAGTGTTGTATGGTGTACATAGATGACATTGTGTATTCACCAGACATCCAAACACACCTGCAACATCTTAACCAAGTATTCACCAGTCTGCACACCGCCGATCTCAAGAAATGCAAATTTATCTGTTCATCATTGGACTACTTAGGCCACACAATTACTGCTGAAGGAGTCAAAGTGGATTCTGACAAGGTAGATGCGATCAAAGTCATTCCCAACCCCAACTTCCCTAAAACAATTACAACGATTCCTAGGTCTTGCAGCTTGGTACCACCGTTTCATTTCAGATTTCTCCACTAAAGCAGCACCCTTACATGCACTAAAGAAAAAAGAAGCTAAATGGATGTGGACAGAGATCATTTGAAGTCATTAAAGATGATCTGACCAAAGCCCCTGTTTTAACTACACCCAATTTTGACTTGCCTTTTAAAGTGCAAACCGACGCTAGCGACGTTGGTTTAGGAGCAGTGCTGACACAGGAGAGAGATGGACAAGAGAAAGTGATTGCTTATGCATCCAGATTGTTGAGAGGTGCCGAAAAATCATATTCTGCATCAGAAAAGGAATGCCTCGCTGTAGTCTGGGCTGTGGAAAAATGGCATCACTATCTTGAAGGTCGAGCATTTGAGGTAGTTGCTGACCATGCTTCTTTGGTTTGGCTTTTCCAACACCCAAAGCCTTCGTCAAGACTACAAAGATGGACTATCAGACTTCAAGGCTACCACTTCACAGTTCGCTACAGAAAAGGCCAATGCAATGTGGTACCTGATGTTCTGTCACGGAGATATTCTGCTGAACCTGCTGGGCGCTATTGCCTAGAGGTAATCAAGCATATAAGCTCAGCTACCGTAGAGTAAGCAGTTCGTTTGGTAGAGGGAAACCATTGTGGTGAACTCACGCTACCTGTCTGCTCATTTAAAGTCCTTCGTTGAGAACTCCTGAGTTTATGCTCAACTGTAAGTATGGAATGTCTTGTATTTTTGACATTGGATTTGTGTAATCGGGTTATTGATGTTAGCCATTTGCTTTCTTTCTTGAAAGGACTTTTAGTGTCGTATCACCTTTGTGTTCCTTGTATGAACGCTATTTGGATAAAAGCATCTCTTGGATACGAGGGGTATGGAAACCATGTGCTGTTCGCGCTGGTTGCGAGGTTACAGCATGTGGCCTTAACCAACGCAGCGCTGAGGGTAACGACTCGCCGAACGCTGCTGATTCCAGACATTTCTCGTGTTATGGATAATTGCATTGCGTCGCTCTCAAATTTCCTTTTAGATTTAAAACTCACTATATCATCTTGTCTGTGAAGATTCATTCATCCAGGTAGAAGTTTCTTCTAAATAAAGTTTAATTTACAAAAACCACTGGACTTACAAACATACTTAAAAACACAAGACGTTTCAGTGTTCATCCAAACACCTTGTAGCGTTTGGGCCAATCCGACACACAATGGTTCATTTGATTCACTAAATCAATGATTCATTAAATTAACAAATAATCACAGACTCCCTCGCCCAATCCACAACACTGTCTGCCGGGACATCTCCAATGGCCCACCAGGCCCCTGGTTACCATGGACACCAGAATACCTCGGCCAGATCAGATAAACTTTACAACCTGCAAGTATGTAGAGAGAATCTCCCACTACTTAAATCTCTCTAAAACAGAAACATACTGCTATAGGAAATGACTACTTTCCCATTCATTCACAGACAAACCTATCTTTGACCTTCCTATCACACATAGCCCAGGTCATTGTGTACAGTATTACTGCATTGTATTTTAATTTTTGTCTGTTGTATTTGTATTCGTCTTTCTACTGTTTTATGCATGTATTATGATAGATGACTAGTAGTATAACCCACCTATGTCATGCTTGGACTCTTTGAGTTCGTATTTTAATGATCTAAAAGATGGTGTAAATTAGATGTTGATACCTTTGCAACATGTTAGTGTTTTAAGAAACCTTAGTAGGTTTTGCATCAACACCCAATCGAATTACATATGCAAAATACCATGCTCACAGACAAAGAGTCGTAAACTTTCCCTCCAAAAGGTGAAAGTTACCATTGGTTCGCGGACCTCCTGGAGGCGCAGCCTCCAGAGAGCTTAAAGGCAAACGGTTGACCGCCTCCCTAGTTCTTCCTTCTTCTTCGCTCTCTTCACTTTATCCTTCGTCTGCAACATCTTCTGATTGCTGCCCGTGTGGAGGAACCCACGGGGAGCCTGAGCCGGCACAGGGCGTGCCCGGCGGGCCCGACAGGCCCAACATACAGAGCTGTGGCTCTCGACCACAAAGAGCCAGACAGTTCCACTCAAACCTGGAATTCATCTTCATGACTCGCCTCAGCCAGTTCTTGGAGAACCTAAGAAGATGAGCTAGAACTCTTCAGGACTTCCCTAAGCGTGCGCCAGGCCTTGCGGCCTTGTCTTTCCATTCCTCAAAGATCACAGGACTTCAGCTGGGTCCCTCTCAGCTCTTGGTTCTTCTTCACTTTTCACATGGGAAGAAACTCCCAGTCACCAACGAGTCAGGACATCTTTGGAATTCATCACTCTTCAGACCCGGAAGAATGTGATTGCAATTCCAAAACCACCACTGCTTCAAACCACCAAGACTTTCAGAGACTGCATTTGGACACTTGTTCGACGACCAAGGCAATGCAAGTATCGTACACTTAACTAAACATACAGAGGTTTAGTATAAGCTGTAGACAGCACTGATGGTTTCACAGCAGGTGGTTAACTGACTCTTTTCATAGCTTCATTTCCTTGTCTCTCTCTAACTGCTTCTCACTGACCATTCCCCCATGTATGAGTGATTTCATGTTTGTTTGTTTAGATTAGTTATGTGTTAGTCCTTCGTTAATAAACTATGGTGCACAAATTACCTGAGTTTTGATTCTGATTCTGCTTTGCAAATTAATGTCCCTTTACGATTCCGATTCGAGCTACATGCTCTAATGCAATGGTATTTTAAGAAAGTTATTTTCTGTGGCTAAGAAAATATCACTTCTTATAGTTGATATAAAGATTATACTGAATGTTCGCTGAGCGAACAGATTAGTTGATGGAAAATTGATTCTGCTACAGTTACTACTGGCAGCTGATATAAGTAATTGTAATTAATCATAATTAATTGTAATTATTTATATACATTTCCCTTTGAGCTAAATTCGCAACAACCTTCATCAGTTGTTTGGTGCACAGGAAGTAACTCTGGCAATTTATAGACACAAAGAAGTCACATGATCTAAACCACATGACAGATGTTAGTCCAATTGTGTGCCATCTATATCATCTTCATCACTTCAACTCAAAGACTGGACATCAAAACGATAAGTTCTCATCCTTTCATTGACTCATTTAAGAGACAAAGTTTTGAGTTTGCATAAGAGTTTATTCATGAACTCCCTTTTTTGTGCGGTATGTTTATAAGCACCTGTGGGAAAATAAAATAGGGTTAAAGAATATTTGTTTTGTGAAGTGTTATTTACCAGTACACGTCAAAAATCTGTTGAACCCCTCAGAGTAACATCATAAAAAGAGAGGTGTTACACTTTAAAGTTGTGATATAAAACTGTGTCATAAATATTTTTAACACTTTAACACTTTTCTATTCATAATACATTATAAGGTATTCTTAAGGCACTATAATGAATGCATAACGCATTATAAAAAAACCTTATAGTATGTTGTATCATCTCATGAGTATTCATAAGAACAGTTTTAATGTATTATAATTTTTACTTATTTGTGGTTATACCGTATAACGTATTATAAGTCTCATCTTGCCATGTTACGCATGTCACTTTACTTAAAGCATACAAAGACCACTTATAAGTAATAATAATAATAACAATATTTTTCAAAGAGCCAAAAGATCAAGTATCAGATCAGATGAATGTGTAATATGACACATTTGTATTATCAGTTTGATTATTTTGATGGTGCTGCATGTCAGCTAGCAGTTATTATTATTAGTAGTAGTAGTATGCTACATATATGCTAACACTGTATTTTGATGGTTCCCCAAAAGACAAACTGTTTATAAATAACTTTGCAAGTATGTGAACTCGCTACCTAGCCCAACCTTAACCTAAGTCGACTAATACTCTAAGGAGTGTTAGATGACATGTAGTTGGAAATTTGCTTATTGTCAATAGACTAGGGGGACCATCAAAATAAAACATAATATAATGTAAAAAACAATTGTAATATGATATAGTGTATTTATTTTAAATAAAAATATTTATTTGGTTTATTTCAATAGCAACATTTTGGTGTCGTACGTCTGTGAATACAACGAACATTAAAATGTTCTCACAAGGACCTGGAATAAGCCTACTGCATAACCACTGGATTATTGAATGATAATGACTTTTAATATCGTTTTGCTTTTATTCATTTTATTTGTTTATTAATAGTAATAATATATAACCACAATCACATACAATATTTCTTATTTAAATGCAAGTGAGCGTTATAAGTGTTTGTCTTTAAATCTTTCAAAGACATTGGTGCACAAATTGCTCTTGTTTTGTTAACTAAAAAAAAAAAAAAAACATTCAGATGGGAAACCATTAATCGTTTTAGCCTTTTTCACGTACTTTGTAGACGGTCTCTAGCTGGCCTAAACGCGAGCTCGCCGCTGCTAGAGCCTTTATGCGTTGCAACATATCGATGAGGATTAAAACAAATAAACTGTGATGTGTGTTCAGTTCTACCTTCTAATACTTTTCAGATAAGCCATTTTGTATACAATTGTACTCATTTACTAAGAATGTATTTAAGTTTTTCGTGGCTGAATATCTGTCTAACATCCAACATCAAACGTCAAACCAACTTTATATTGGTCTGGTTTTCTTCTTCTTTTTATTGCCTGTGAATGTAGGATGCGAATTACATAATGGCCTTTAGAGAGCTGGGGTCAGGAATGTTGTGTTCAATGCCAAAAATGCCAAAAACACACCAGTAAAAAGTTTTACAACGGTGAGATTTGTTCATGTTTTTGAAAGAAGTCTTTTCTGCTCACCAAGGCTGCATTTCTTTGATCAAAAATACTGCAAAAAACAGTAATATTGTAAAAAAAAAAAAAAGTTTACACTTTAAAATAGGCTGTTTTCTATTTGAATATATTTTAAAATGCAATGTATTCCTTTGATGGCAAAGCTGAATTTTCAGCTGTCTTCAGTGTCACATGATCATAAATCATTATAATATGCTTATTTGTTGCTCAAGTATGGAAGGTATTTGCTGCCAGATGTAAATAAATGAATTAAATGTTAAAAAAGAAATGAAAACCAGATAAAGAGTTTCATTATAGAAAACTATACACAAAATATGTCAAAATTGAAAATAAAATGAAAACATTTAATTTACATTTTATTTTTCACTGTGACGACACATTGTCCCTCTCAACTGAAAAATAAAATGCAGTTGGTGATTTGACGTTTCATTTTTACTGCAATCTCGAGGCAAGACTGCCAATATTAAAATGGAAAGGCAAATACATTTTTTACAAAGCATTTTACCAATGCTCATGCAATAATAGTGACACAATTCAAATTCAAATGTAAAGTTTAGTTTTCATTTTATTGTCTGTTATTTCACAGTTTTCATTTTCGTTTTCATTTTCAAAGTCAACCTGTATGCAAATTCTATGTTAATCAGTGGGCAGGGCTTGGCGTGTAAGTGCGGTGAGTGTCTGAGAGCATGTGAGTGAAGAGGTCAGTGCTGATAGCTTTGTGGGCAGTGTGCTACGAGCGTCCCAAGTTTGAATCCCGGCTTGAGGATCTTTCCCGATCCTGCCCCCTTCTCTCTTCCCCACTTCACTTCTTGTCAGCTATGATCTGTCCTGTCATAATAAAGGCCCAAAAATATTTTTTTTTATAAATAATATGCTTTTTAAAAAGCTTATGAGTGAAGAGTGTAGCATGTACGTTTTTTATTTAATATTCAGTCGAATCGAGGTAATAAAGCCGCTCAGGGTAAAATTTTAGCCTTAAGTATGACAAAATTCTAAGAATGACGTAATTTTACTCTTATTCCTAGACCTAAGAATAAGAGTGATTCATAAAGGTTCCTAAGTGTTAAGACAAGTCTCAGCTTGATAAAACAATATAAACTTCAAATCATCAAGCAATTTTATTTTTGTAACTGACCAATTAAGAATCTTAATAACTTCTTCCACTCTACAAATCAATACTCGAACTGCTGAAATAAAAGTAGTAATTATGTTTTTCGCTGTAAAATTTGAAAAATGCAGCAATGCGTCGGTGATGACACAGTAAGCAGGTTCTTAAATATTGACACTAACCCCACCAAACATAACACTGGCCAAAAGTGTGGAGGGTTTTAATTACCTCACATTTCACTTAAACCATCAAAATATAAAAGGGGAAAAAAAAAACTGCTTTCAAATGAAAGTACTGTAAAACCCAATAGTTTACCTTACGTAAATATTAGTTATCTTTGCTTAGTTACTATACTTACTAGGTTTTATTAAGTTACAGCTATTTTCAAGGCAAATAAAACAATTTACTTACTGCTTTGAGTGATGTTTATTTAAAATATCCAAGTATCCACAAAGAAACCAATGACATTAATAAACCAGTGAGAGGCAGCAGTGTTGCTAATGTGCAACATGACGACAGAAGAAGAAAAAAAGAAAGTTTCACATTCTAATTAAATCTTTAAGTTGTGTATTTTTAATGTTGATTAGTGATTTTTCACTATTTTACTTTTTTTAATAAACACCATAAGAAGCTTTTAACTGGGTTGATACAATCTTTTAACATTTGGGGCGATGTGCATGAGTCACACACAAACTTCAACATTCAGCACTGTATCAATACCCATTTTATTAGTTTTTTTGTTTATTTTATTTTTGTTGTCCTATACTGCTGACACAAGACAGCAAATGAAATTGGCAAATACAAACAACAACAGTAAAGCAAAGCAATTGCATAATTTATTCATGCTGCAATGCACTCTGGGAGTCAGTGAGTAGCTATACTAAGTCAAGAGTAAACCTAAAATAACAAAATCAAGTACCCACAACAGTTCTTTGTTAGTTACTACAACTCTTGTGTGAGTAAACTATACTAAGTAAGCATTTGTCAATACAACATACTATTCCTATTTCACTTTACTTAGTTTTTAAGGCAATCGGTTTCCACGCTTTTTCTAAGTAAGGTCAACCATTTACATTTTACAGCTAAAACAGTCGCTAAATGTCAATTATCCTGATGAGGTCATAATAGCGAGTTCACTGATCTATGTAAATATAAATATGGGAGAATGGGAGTGGGAGAGTGTTGTAATCTATTGAAATTGATTGTGTTGTTAGGCCTTTGAATAAAGTCTCAAAAGAGGTGAGAAAGTCATTAAACACTTGTCACTAAATTGGCAACATTGACATTGACTATAACTTAATCAGTTATTAATATTTTGTTGGTCCTTTCTTGTTTTTACAGGTGTTCATAATTTCTTTGTTTGACAGCATGGCCAAAAATTATGACCACACAATTTGGCATGTTTCATTGCATTATTTTCAGAAATAAAACAATTGACTCCAAGCAAATATGCAAAATGCTTACAACACATTTTTTCCCTCTTGGCCACTACTGTATGGCAGTTCATTGACTTTCCAGCTGACTCTCAAACCATGTTGGAAAAACACGTTGATGTTGATGGAACTCATGTTCACATCATTGCTCTAACTGTAAACAAGGAGACATACCAATAGAAAGGGATTTCAAAACATTAAAAATACATTGTGATAATTTTGCACAATGCAAAACATTTAAAAAACACATTGAAATATTAAATAGTGTCTTAATTAAATTATTTTATTGTAGTTACATCAAATGTTTTAAGGCCTTATATTGTGGAAGGGAAAATTAAGACTTTAAGCCCAGCATGGGCAAACTCGGTCCTGGAGCACAGCAAAAAGCCCAGTGTTAAATTAACTCTCCTGGGAGTTAATTTGACTCCACACTCAAGAGCAGGGGTCACCAGACCTGGAGGGCCGGTGTCCCTGCAGAGTTTAGCTCCAACCCTAAACAAACACAACTGAACCAGCTTATCAAAGTCTTACTAGGTATATGTCACTGCGCAGTGCATTCTGGGACGTAAACAAGGGGGCACGGCCATGTACCCTACGAAATATAGTTATATCCCTTTGTAGCCACAAGTTCTGAATTTTTTTTACATTTATCAATATTTCTAAGAATATTTTCTTTTTCTCTTATTTCTTTATTTCGGGTGACTGTAATACCCAGATATTTAACTTCTGTTTTAACACTTATGTTACTGATTGAGCAAGCTGGTTGTTTATGCAAAGCAAGAATTTCACGCTTATTAATATTTAACATAACACCAGATGCTTTAGAAAACTGATTGGCTTACTGTCCTTAATGGAGGCTCGAACCCGAGGCTCCGCTTGAGCGCAGAGTTTAACCCCCCATTGCGATATTACCTAGAGGGAGAATAACAGAAATAGAGGAAGAGATGGGGAGGTGGAGGGTGCAATGAGATGGATGGTGCAATTAATTCTTTCTTTTCTATGCATTCTTGTATCACTTTGAATAACATATATCTAATGTCTTTTCAGAAAAACCTATAAAATTTGGCTGTAAGCCCATCAGAGCCAGGGGATTTATTCAAAGACAGTTTCAAACTCACCTTATCCAATTCTTCTATTCTTAAATCAGACTCACAAAATTCTTTGAATGCATCATCAATTTTGGGTATGAAGTCCTTGATTGTATTCAAAAAAGAGTGAGAATACATAGATGTGTATAAGTTTTTATAGAAAGTGAAAACCTCTTTTTCAATTATTTTAACATCCTTACACTCTACTCCTTTTATTAGTAAACTTGATACAGCCTTATTTTCCTGTCTTCTTTTCTCTAAACTACTGAAATACGAGGTATTCTTTCCCCCTTCCTCCATCCACTTTGCTCGTGATCTTACAAAAGCACCTTGGGCTCTTTTAAAATACATGTTATCTAATTTATCTTGTAATGTCTCATGACTAAAACTTCATCAGCGCTTCACAGCAAGTGGCCTCACAATATGGCGATTTTTCCCATCAGCCACTGTGGCGCTAGAGCCGTGATGTCACGCCCCCATCCCCTATAGAGGATATGCATTGACGTCACTTTCCCGCCAGGACACTCCCTCTCAGCCAGACTGAGTGGCAGAAGAGCCTTCAGCGTGAATGGATTTAATAGGGTAGATGCGAAAACACATACAAACAATAACCAGTTTAAACTAAAAGTTGCTGAACTTGATATAATGTTCCTAACAACTTCACAAATATCCAGTGGTCAGTGGATATTGATTCAGCCAGGAATTGTGTTTTCTAACACTTATATGTGTCTGATTTTGATATCTGGGAAAATAAATAAAGCAAATTTCTGTGAACTCATTTTGTAAATACAAAATAGGTTGGTCTAAACCCCGGTGATCACTTATATCAATGTTATATATGTCGTCCTATCGTCCAGCTGAAAAACATCTATAGTTTTTGTCAGTGTTTATTTAAAAACATCCAGTTATGCAGAATTTAAGATGGTAAATATTTAGTTGTTGAGTTGTCAGTACGATATACTATAATACAATATATAGGATATGATTTTGCTGCACAATTCAACATATTAACATGAAATGATAACTGCAAATCTGTGTTTCGCTGCCTGGAGATCATTTGTTTCTATGAATTGCAGCGATTAATTTCCTTCTCTTTTCAGTAGCTTTCAGCAGTCTGGAAAAATATACCCTTAGGTTTCTTGTCAAATCTCTTTGTACAGTCAATTGCAAAGCTTGTTCTCATTTTAGAGGTGTTTTGTGTGTTCTGTCGCAGCATTCACGTTGAAACCAATGCTACCACTCAGTGGGCAAAACTTCAAGTCAAATGATTATCTTAAAAAATTAACAGCAGCCTTATGATTCCAACACAAAAGACCCTTTTTTAAATATGTTCTGGTAGAATTTCTTAAAGCTGCCATAATTTAAATAAAAAACCAAAGAAAAAAAAAAAAACTTTCTGGAACAAGCGTTTTGTTTAGGCACACACAGACTTCAAGAACCAGTGTATGAATCTCAACAATGGTGACAAACAGCATATTCGATAAACAGCTCTGAACATCACAAACCAAGCTACTAAAAAGTCACATAAAAACAGCAAAAAAAAAAAACAAAAGAAAATAGTACGAATAAAATAAATTACAAAGACAGTTCAGCTCATAATTTATTAAATGCCGCAACCAGCTAAACTTCCAATTCTCAGGATTACTAGGCAACAGGCAGTTTATCTTTAATTGTATAAGCCGGTTTCAAACCCGTCCTGGAGCCCCGCCCTGCACTGCACTGCACTGCACTGCACTGCACTGCACTGCACTGCACTGCACTGCACTGCACTGCACTGCACTGCACATTTTGCATGTGTCCCCCATCCAACACACCTGATTCAAAACATCAGTTCATTAGTAGAGACTGCAAGACCTGAATTGGGTGTTACTACTAAGGGAGACATACAAAATGTGCAGGGCAGGGGGCCTCCAGCACAGGTTTGAAAACCACTGCTTTAGACCAGAGGCCTTTAACCCTATTCCTGGGGACCGACTATCCTGAAGAGTTTAGCTACAACCCTAATCAAACACACCTGAAGTGGCCAATCATACTCCTCAAGACTGTTTGAAAATTGCAGGCAAGTGTGCTGAAGTAAAATGGAGATAAACTTTCCAGGAGAGTGGGTCCCCAGGAATAGGGTTGAAATCCTCTGCTTAGGCCACCGAGAAACCCTGCAACTATTCCTTTAATACAGAGATCCTCAAATCTGGCTCACGAGATCTACTTTCCTGCAGACTTTAGCTCCAACCCTGATCAAACGTAAGCTGGGCTCACACTACAGGATTTTTAGCTCGATTTTCCCCTCCTGAGAACTGGAACAAAAATCTCGTCGATGTTCGGCATGGATTATCTGGTAATGTAAGATGTTCACAGGTCAAATCTTTCACCTCCCAGAACTACTTTCACACAAATCGGGCCACCCCGATCATACCAGACATTCAGGATATTCAGGATTTTAAATCGAGATGATCACAGCTATGATTACGTCAGTACTTTCACAACAGCCAATGCGTGACCGCAAAACAGCTGCTGAATGGTCCACTGGATAGTGGAGATGGAGGAAACTGCTACTTATGTTTTTGTAGTAATTGTCTGTATAATATGTTGAAAACATACCACAACCGCATGGAGCAAGGAAAGCTCTGGAGTGAAATCGTCTCAGTTTTCAACAGTGCATAAAGCTGTTAGCATGCTAACTAACATTTGTAAACATTAGTTGCTGAAATGACAATCTGTTGCATAAAATCACGTGAGGCGCTCCCTCTGTCATGATAATCTTAGTAATATCTTGCAGTGTGTGACGTGCCACAATTTTCAAATCTTGTAGTGTGTGCATGTTTAAGATTTCAGTAAAGATAATCTGCAAAGATTCTCCTTATGTGTGTGCTGCAACCAGATTTCATAATCGGTTTGGATATTAAAAATCCTGTAGTGTGAGCCTGGCTTTACCTACCTGTGATTTTCTAATGATCCTGAAGACACTGATTAGCATGCTTAGGTGTGTTTGATTAGGGTTAGTGCTAAACTTTAAAAAGTGGATCTCACAAGCCAGATTTGAGGATATGTTTATAATTCAGTTTCTTGTTTGTCATCTACTACTGTAAATTTGTCATTTGTGATTATAAAGTAACACATTTGTTTAACTATCTGCAAGCACCTGGTATGGATCTTGAATATCTTGGAACCTTTTCCAGAGTTGCATTGGGGACTGGTTGCCTGCTGTTCTTATTTTATGATTATTCCATGCCTCCTGGAAGAATTCAAGATGTCGCTGATGTCTTGGGGTAGAGGTTCTGGATTTCTATTACAATCCTGTCCAGATCATCATCTGATATATCTGCGTGTAGGTCAGACACTCTGCCATAATAGGGAAACAATGGTATGGTTATTAAAGGAGAAGTTCACTTCCAGAACAAAAAATTACAGATAATTTACTCACAGAAATTATGTTTCTTGAGGAAAACATTTCAGGGATTACCTCCATATAGTGCAGTGGTTCTCAACTCCAGTCCGCAATTGAAGGATGTGTTAATTGAAGGATACATACAAAATGTGCAGAGCAGTGGGCCCTGAGGACTGGAGTTGAGAACCACTGATATAGTGGATTTCAATGGTGTCCCTAAGTTTGAACTTCCAAAATGCAGTTTAAATGCAGCTTCAAAATCCCAGCCGAGGAAGAAGGGTCTCATCTAGCGAAATGATCGGTCATATTTAAAACAAATTGACTATTTATATACTTTTTAACCTTAAATGCTCATCTTGTCTCATCTCTGCGATGCGTAGTCTGTGTAATCTGGGTCAATACAGTTAGAGTATGTCAAATCTCCTGTCTCGTTTTCTTCTTCAATGTCAAAATCATCCTATATCACTGTTGTAACTTCTTTTTTTTTTGTAAATGACGTTTGATCTATTTTGCATGTTCACTTTGTAAACACTGAGTCGGTACTTCAGCAGTGATATAGGGCAATTTTGAACTTGAGATGGTTTTTCAACATACCCTAACTATATTGACCATATTGAACTGGAAAAAAAAACAGAGTTCACACAGACTTAGACAAGACGAGTGTTTGAGGTTAAAAAGTATATAAATTGTCAATTTGTTTCAAAAATGACTGATCACTTTGCTAGGTTAGGAGTAGGAGGAGTAGCGTTTGGAAAAATTTAGTCTCAGAAGAATAATAAGAATAAGTTTAAATAGCATAACAGTATGTTGGCTCTCCAAGCCAACATAATAATAATAATAATAATAATAAGTTTAAATAGAATAACAATATGTTGGCTCTCCAAGCCAACATAACTATAAGTTTAAATAGCATATCAGTAAGTTGGCTTTCTCAAGCCAACTTAATAAATGTATTTCTCCACTAACCGGCCGCATTCTCATGAATTTTCTAGTATTTTTCTATTATTGATCACAATTCATACCTGATGATTTCCGGTGCGCTGCTCAGCTGCACACTGCGTTTCAGTATGTTGCGCTCGTTTGTTTGATTTATTGTTAAAATTTGTCTATTGTCTTACTTAAGTGTTTTGTTCCTATTTCTGGGGTTCGTTTTGTGGACTGTTGGCCTGTCTGAATTATGTGTGGAGACGCAAACCACAATCGCACATGGAAGCTGAAGGATGGATATGAGTAAAACCACCGCTCGTACAACAGTACAGCCGAAAGACTTTGCTGGAGATAAACATAAAAATGTCTCAAGAGATGATAACAAGTAATTTCGAAAGTCTAATGGTGAAAAAAATATACCACAGGAAATTATTAGATCGAAACGGAAGGAGACGCGATATTCGGAATCGCTTCCGACCGCCATTGCCATCCATTATCTTCAGTAACCTGCGCTCATTGAACAAGAAGGTGGACATCATAAGATCTTATACAAGGTACTGTAATGAATTCCGAGAGGCATCTTTGTTGTGCTTTACAGAAAGCTGGTTAAAATGCCCGACTCTCTTTTTTGAAGTGCCTGGATTCACCTTTGTGCGAGCGGACAGGGATAAAGACTCAGGGAAAAGCAAAGGGGGCGGGATGTGTAAATAAACGATAATTGGTGCCGAGCGTACTCTGTGAAATGTAAAATCTGTGATCCAAACGTGGAAATTCTAGGCACGACTTTAAGACCTTTTTATCTGCCAAGAGAGTGTGGATGCATTTTATTGTTTGTGGTGTACGTCCCGCCCAGCGGCAAACTAACATGGCCAGCCTGATTGCTGAACGTGTACATGAACTGCAGCTCGGTTACACAGATGCACCTGTGATAGTACTTGGAGACTTAAATCATTGTAACTTGGAATTTGTGTTACCGGGATTTGAACAATATGTAAAGACAGAAACAAGAAAAAAACAATATCCTTGACAAATGTTTTGTAAA
>VONZ01003373.1:0-22966 GCA_012976165.1 Labeo catla
AGATAGATAGATAGAGGTTTGAAGATAGATAGATAGATAGAGGTTTGAAGATAGATAGATAGATAGATAAGGTTTGAAGGTAGATAGATAGATAAAGGTTTGAAGATAGATAGATAGATAGATAGATAGATAAGGTTTGAAGATAGATAGATAGATAGATAGATAGATAGATAGATAGATAGATAGATAGATAGATAAGGTTTGGAAGATAGATAGATAGATAGATAGATAGATAGATAGGATAGATAGTAGATAGATAGATAGATAAGGTTTGAAGATAGATAGATAGATAGATAGATAGATAGATAGATAGATAGATAAGGTTTGAAGATAGATAGATAGATAGATAGATAGATAAGGTTTGAAGATAAATAGATAGATAGATAGATAGACAGATAGATAGATTAGTTATTAGTTAGAAAGAACATAGATAGATGATAGATAGATATGGTTTGAAGATAGATAGATAGATAGATAGATAGGATAGATAGATTGATAAGGTTTGAAGATAGATAGATAGATAGATAAGGTTTGAAGATAGATAGATAGATAGATAAGGTTTGAAGATAGATAGATAGATAGATAGATAGATAAGGTTTGAAGATAGATAGATAGATAGATAGATAGATAGATAGATTAGTTATTAGTTAGAAAGAACATAGATAGCTTAAAACTTAATTGAGTATCAATGGCTTCTAGCAGTTTACATTAAACATAGTTCAAACAGACATGGACTTTTGGTCAATGAAAGTCTATGGGACTTTTTATGATTTTTAATATTAATTTTTAAGAAAACCGTAACTCAAACCAGTCTGAAAAGATATAGCACACTAAGTCAGAACAGTATGAAGATCTGACCCGAGTTTGGAGTATGTAGCTTGAACGGTCTAGGAGGAGTTAGTGTCCAAAAAATTTGCGGTCAGAAAAATAAGAAGAAGAAGAAGAAGAAGAAGAAGAATAAGTTTAAATAGGATTTCAGTAAGTTGGCTTTCCCAAGCCAACTTAATGAACTAATGTAAGTAAAACATTTTCAAGCTTACTGAAGACAACTAAACACTCTAAGTATTACTTACAATCAAAAAGATAAATACATATATGAATCAAAAATACAAATGAAATAATATATATAAAATAGAATCTTTTTAAAAATAGAATTTTTTGTTATTATTATTATTATTATTTTTAGTTTTTAAGGTAGGTCTATCTAAAGGCTACTACAGAAATAGACTACAGACATTTCATGAAGTAATAAATGTAAAAATAAAACTGCAAAATCTTCACTGTATACATTAAAGATTATTCTAAAGATGATCAAAGTTAATAAGTGATTAAGTCAAGAAAAGGGAGTGATTTTCTCTTTTTCTTTTGTCTTTTGATTAATATTTATGATGCGCTCTGCGGCTGCAGGTTTACGCTGCTGTCACTTTAAGATCTGATGCACAGATTAAATATTTTGACGCATCAGTATTTCTCCCAACTGTTCAGGTTTATTTAAGACAAAACCGACTTCATTTACATGAATAGTCTCCAAGACGAGCATGTGTGTGGCAATAACAGAACATATTAGAAGCTAAAGAGAACTCTGTATTCGCACACTGACTGAACCCAGCAAGCAATAGCCGTCATTTCACCATCTCAGTTAATTATAGACCCAATATAGTCTGGCTATGTGTAACCTTGAATTTGGATACATGTCATTTTTTTGGCAAAATAACTTGTGAAATGTATGATATTCCATCGCGTAAGCAAAGTGAACAGCGATTACAATCTGTTTGATTTCATTTCTTTGACGTTGTAAGTGAAGCCTGTTTGTAGCCAAGATTTAGCTTGTAGTCAGACCGGATATTTGTAGCCCACTGATAGTCAAATCTGATTGATTGTAGTTGTTGGCCAGGCAGCGCATGAGATGGTTGATACACCATCATGTTTGCAGTGTCAATAATATCTACAAAGATGTACATGTCATTTCATGACATGGTATATAGTCTGCTTTTAGCCCAACCGGCAAAATCGAGTCAGATTCAGTGGTCTAATTTTAACGACTTGGCTATCCACCGTATTTTTCCCCATTAGAGTGGGTGCAGCCATTTGTAATTTTTTTGTGTCTGACTTCCGGTCTCATCCACTTGCAGCTATTTTTAGCTGCACAAAAAGCTCATTTTTCTGCTTAATACTGCAAACTGGTGTGTCTTACCATATTATTTTAATGTATTATCTTAATTATGAACACACTGGTTTGTAGTGCAAGCTGTTTTACCGTTTACTGCACTTCAATATTTTTCTCGTTATTTCCCTATGGCAGATTATGAACCGGATGTCTACAGCTTACTTCCGCAATGAAAAATAAGGTGGATAGCCCAATATCAGACCAGCGATTAGCATGGCCAAAATAGTCTTGAAATTGTTTACATGTCATTTTTTTTTCCCCACACAGCTTATTATTAAATCAAAGTAAACTTTTGAAACATTTAAATTAGCACTATTTTATTTAATTATTTTATAGCATTATTAATTGTGTCAAAATAATGTTAATTTAAATGTTTCAAAAGTTTAATTGCATTTAATAATATGTTGTTATGCATCCCACAAGCTTTTAAATGTAACATTCATACATATTATAAGATATTATTTGACAGTCTTTCAATTTATAAATAAGTATGCAATTACAATTCCCAACCGCTAGATGGCAATGGACTACTTGCACAACTACTTCCGCGTTCTACTTGTTAGGGCTCGGGAGTTTCCGGTTAGCGTTCAGCGCACCTACATACAGACAGTTTCTCATGAGGACGCAGATTATTACTACATTTTAGGGCTGGCATTTCTTTAAAAAAAACAATTAATCATATTCTCTGCGTTAAAATGAATCATATTCAACCTGCTGAAAGGTTACTGTAAATATATTTCCCTTCGGTATGTGCATTCTGAATAATAAATAAATACATTTCCCCACTAATCTGCCGCATTCTCATGGACAGCATTTTTCTTTTACTGATCATAATTCATACCTGATGAATTTGTTGTTATATGGTTTAACTTCAGTTGCAATTTTTGGTTTTATTTGTAGTAAAACCATGGCTAATTTGTTTGTGTGCCTTGGCGCTCTTATTCCGAGCCCATACTGCTTATTCCATTGTTTAAAATGGCTGAATGAATGTGCGGTAACTGCCTTATTTAACGATGTTAAACCTTAAAATAATTTTTAACAGTAACACGCTGACAGTGCGACGATTGAATACTCATATTTTGGCATTAGACTACATACAGTGAAATGATGACAGAATATGACACAGAATAGTGACTAACATATTTAATACTGATAAATAAAGGTTCATTATGATCTTATTCATCAGATTTCACAAACTGCAGCGTCGCGATTAGGTCACTATAGAGCACTGACACCCTGTGGTGAACAATCATCTATGATTACTAGCCATGGCTTTCTCAGATCGGTTTATGTTGCATTAAAACTTCACGTTCCGTTGAGTTTGGAAAATTCTATACGCAATAATTATCAGAATATGTTTTCTCCCGTCTCCGAAAATTTGCGAATTGGAAATCATCCCGCGAAATCTCATTTTAATAGACGTTTAAGTCAACTACATGATTACAGCGCATTGAAAATGTACATAACCGGAAATAACTGAGCCCTACGATTTCAAAACGGAAGTACGTCACGAGGCTCAGTGCAAGTAGTCCATTGTCGCCCTACTGAGACAGGACTACTGACAACGGGAGACTTGAAAGTTAGTAGAGATCACTGTTGCAAGATCCCGCGATAATTCCGCCGTTTTGAATTTTGTTTTTGCACTAAGTTTACCTGTGGGAAAGCAACGGAAAACAACAAACGATAAAGGACATTCCTACTTGGTCTTGTTAGTATGTGTGTTCATTGTTATTTGTTATCGTTTGTAGGAAATGTGACATTTTAGTGAAGGGAGCAGATCATAGATGAGTGATGTGATCAGAGGATTAATTGCAAAATTCATTAGATAATAGAGTGAAAGTTTATCATTTGTATGTGTTTACAAACTCACATGATTTTAAAACAGCGCAAGAAGAGGCGAAAGAGTCAACAGAACAAACAGCTTTGACAAAGATTAATCTGTATTAATTTATACAGTGAACACACATTCAGAAGGCCAATATAAAGTTGGTTCGATGTTTGACGTTTGACATTTGTCAGAGATTCAGCTTTGTAAATCTTCAATAGTTCTTTAACGATTGAGCACAATGACAAGAAACATACTGCGTTCTAACTGTTTCCAAATGTAGAAGAAAACACATAATGTGTTTTATTGGTTTTAATCTGCCTTAATGTATTGTAACTGATAGACCCTTATCATGTAATAGTGCAGGATAAGGACCGTCTGCAAAGTGCAAAAACGCAGAGCAAAAAGCACAATTATTTCATCTAAATGCTTCACTTGTGAAATGTATAAAACATAAATCTCAAATTTAAGGGGTGTGTCTTATTACTGGTTCATAAAAGAACATTTAGATATATGCTTTATTCACAGATCTATAGCACCACAAAAGTTATTGAAATGAAACCATTGAGAAAAAGCTTGTAAAGCATGACAAAGATTGTGCAGTTTACCGCCCCCTACAGGAAGATATTAAACTTGTTTTGACCAAATTTGACATTCAGAAGTTGAAATAAATTAATTTTAGAATGCACACAGTTTGATATGTAAACTCCACGTGGTGTGTCTTGTTACTTGTTCAAAGATCAATATTTACAGCCATCTTTCACTATCAAATGTAAATCAGGATGTATGCTGTTGAATTAAATTTGAATCTGTTAACACATTCATTTTTGAAACATACAGTTTTCAATTTCAAAGGCTGTGTCTTGTTACTGGTTCATAGACGAACATTTAAATGTTGGTTTTATTCACAAAACTATAACACAGCACATGATATTGAAATATCAACGAGTAGGTCAATCAATGTAAAGTACATACACTCTTCTATCTTAACTTCAAAGAATGTGTCTTGTTACTGATTCCTAGAAGAACATTTTGATGGTGATTTTAGCCATGTAACTATAATAGAACACATACTATTGAACATGAAAGCAATACATAATTTAGTTAAAAATAAATACAAGCTTCTGTCTCAGCTTCAAAGGCTGTGTCAGATTACAGATTTCATAAAGAACATTTTGCAGCAATTTTCATTGTCAAAAGTGATGCAGAAGTCACGCTATTGATATTAAAAAAAAAAATTTGTGAAACCATTCAAAGAGTGTCCTGTTTTACTGCCCCCTAGAGGAACATACTGCTGTTTTGAATGAGTTTGACATTCAAATTATTTAAATAAATTCATTAAAATGCATACAGTTTTACGTCTCAACTGCAAAGGCTGTGTCTTGTTCCTTGGGCCTAAAAGAGCATTTCCATGCAAGTTCTACTGTCATATGTAAATCAGTATACATGCTATTGAATTAAATTCAAATCTGTTAATAAATTCATTTAAAATGATTGCAGTTTTCTTTCTCAAATCCAAAGGGTGTGTCTTGTTACTGATTCCTGTAAGAACATTTTGGTGGTGGTTTTAGTCACAGGACTATAATAGAACACATACTATTGAAAATGAAAGCAATACATAATTTAGTTTAAAATAACTACAATCTTCTATCTCAGCTTCAAAGTCTGTGTCTTGTCACAGATTTCATAAAGAACGTTTTGTAGTAGTTTTCATTGTCAGAAGTGATGCAGAAGTTACACTATTGATATTAAAAAATCGCTTGTGAAATTTTCCAAAGAGTGTCCTGTATTACTGCCCCCTAGAGGAATATAGTGCTGTTTTGACTGAGTTCAAACTTATAAATTCATTTAAAATCAATACAGTCTTCTATTTCAACTTTAAAAGATGTGTCTTGTTTCTGATTCTCAAATGAACTGTTTTTAGTGGGATTCAGGTTTTACTGTCATATGTCATTCAGGACACATGCTACTGAATTAAACATTAAAAAATCCTGTAAATTCCTTTTTTCCTTTATTTGTCTTGAGCAGTTAAACTGTCCACAAACATCTCCAGGTCTCACAAACTATTTGGGTAAATTGTAGTAATTTTGTCTTCTGGGAAACATACAAGTTTTTTTTTTTTCTGAAGCTTCTGATGTACTTCATCTATTAGTTTTTTCTTGTGGACTATATGTAAACATCTTTGATGCAAAATGTCTTACTTTAGGTCTTTAGAACAGTTCTAAAAAATAAAATGCATTTTGTGTGACCCCTCTTATTTTGTTCAAAAAAAAAAAAAAAAAAACCTAGAACAATATACTGCCTTTCTTAAGAGTGCTAGACTGTACTATTTAGGTGGTGGTAATGCATAATGAAATATTGATGTATGTTTATTTATATCTAGAGCTACATTGTAATTTGTATTGTTTCATACTCATATGATAACTGATGTATTATATATCAATAAAATAATATACTATATATGGACAGTTTTTTTCTCAAAAAACAAAAACAAAACAAACTGAAAAACTGCATGCAATTAAATTAATTTATTGACAGATTTAAATTTTAATTCAATATCATGTGTCCTGAATGACCTGAATGTCCTGTTTCACAGTAAAACCTGAATTGAAACGTGCATTTGACAATCAGAAACAAGATACATCTTTTAAAGTTGAAATAGAAAACTGTATTGATTTAAATGAATTTATAAGTTTGAATGTCAAACTCAGTCAAAACAACATTATGTTCCTCTAGGGGGCAGTAATACAGGACACTCTTTGGAAGGTTTCGCAAACGATTTTTAAATGTCAATAGCGTGACTTCTGCATCACTTTTGACAGTGAAAACTACTGCAAAATGTTCTTTATTAAATCTGTAACAAGACACAGCCTTTGAAGCTGAGATAGAAGATTGTATTTATTTTAAACTACTTCATGCATTGGTTTCATTTTCAATAGTATGTGTTCTACTATAGTTATGTGACTAAAACCACCACCAAAATGTTCTTTTAGAAACCAGTAACAAAACACACCCTTTGAAGTTGAAATAGAAGACTGTATTGATTTTAAATTAATTTAGAAGTTTGAATGTAAAGCTCAGTCAAATCAACAGTATGTTCCTCTTCGGGGCAGTAATACTGGAGACACTTTGGAAGGTTTCACAAAATTTGAAACGATTGAAATGATTTTGAAATGTCTATAGTGTGACTTCTGCATCACGTTTGACAATGAAAACTACTGCAAAATGTTCTTTATTAAATCTGTAACAAGACACAGTCTTTAAACCTGAGATAGAAGATTGTATTTGTTTTTAACTAAATTATGTATTGCTTTTATTTTTAATAGAATGTTCCAGCTAGAAATGTTTCTGGTAATGTTTTTAGTGGTAAGTTTTATTTTAGTTCCCATAATATTCTAAAAGGTAGGACAACATTCTCTAAAACATTCTACAAATGTTTGTTGATAACATTGTTAGAACATTATCCTCTAACATTCTAATAAAGATTCCCATCACACTAGATGTGGACTTACATTGTTCAGATGTCAAATTTTGGTTGAAAGTGAAAACCCAACCTTTGTTTGATGTCAAGCTCCAGCATCATTAAATAACTTAAAAAACAGCATAACCAGCTTCACTTATTAGAAACCAGATTGGCTTTAGTTCTATCATACATTTACACAAGTTTTTTTATTGAAATTAACAGAGTTGATTGAAAGTAATGGCTTGGTTTGATGTCACCATTATGGTGAAAAGTGTTTGCTGTAGTTCAGCAATTTAACTATTTTTTTCTTGAACAGCTATAACTGTGTTTGTAGTGCCAAAAACAGTAAGAAAAACGTGATAAGATGAATTTTTTGCTGATGCTAATAATATCCTCATTTAGTAATCTGATCACATCTAGTCTAATCTCTGTGGCTGTAGAGCAACATAACATCCAACAATACTCTGATAAAATAATCTACATTTCTATCTGTGAATTTTAAAACACACTGTTCACAAGTCAATTTAAGCTATTAAATGTTTTGACACACACAAACATCAAGAATCTCTGTATGAATCTCAAGAATGGTTACATGCTTCATGCCGCAATGCATTCTGGGAACCCTGGATGAGTTTTGTATGATGCAGCCATAATACACTGCAGCAAGACACCATTGTTGAGATTCATACACTGATTCTTGATGTTTGTGTCAAAGAAGTTTGTGTGTTGTTAAATTCTTAGAATTTTTAGTTAGGTGTTCTAGCTACAATTTTGCTGAAGTATTTTAAACCAGTTTGTTGGCCATAGTGTGGAAGTTAGTTAGATTAGATGAAATGAGATCACAAATGCTGTATTTGTACCTTATTGTAATTATCACAATTTTGAGATGATAAAATGTGATGTTTTGTTCAGAGCTGTTCGTGTTCTCTGGCTCAGAATTACGGTTTACTATGGCAACACTATCAACGCCTAAACAAAGCCTATGTTGGTCAGGTGGTACAGCAGTAATGTGGTACAAGTTGTAGATTTCAGAAGACTCCCAGTTCACAAGTCCCAGTTCATTATGAGTTCTAAGAGTACGTGAATGCTTTTTACAAGTTGGAATCTCGTAATTATGGGAATCCCGATATGGCGTAAACGCACTTTAACATCATAGATCACTGTCATCTGACCACATTTTCTCATGCAGTTTTTGCAATAACAAACATAGCTACAACAGCTAGAGTAAAACATTGAAAAGTCAGGAGTCAATTTGGCCAACTAAATCAAACACTTCTTCAAACCAAAGTATTACTTTCAAATGGACATGGACATTTAAACATCTGTTAAACTCAATAAGACCTTTTGCAAACAAAGGTTGGGTTTTTACTTTTGACCAAAATTTAACTTCTGAGCAACATTTGAGTCCACATCCAATATCCAATCCAATATCCAATCTGTAACAAGACACACCCTTTAACCTTTAAAGTTGTGATATAAAAATGTGTGTCATAAATATTTTTCTTTTTCTTGTTTAGTTTTTTTAGGTTGTGTGATGGAGTAGATATTCCCCGCTGGGTGCAGCATCCACACACACTCACCACGCTGTTTTCTTTTCTCCTCCGTCTCGTTGTCAGCAGAGCGGGTTCACACACTGACTCGACAGCCCATTTCACACATTACATTACCCTGTTCTAGATTCATCCCAATCACACATGCTACGCATTGTCTCGTTTATGTTGTGTATTCAGTGTTTGTTGTTCATCCCGAGTGTCTGGCATGGCTAGTCTTGCTGGTGGCGCCGGCGAAACAGAGCGATTGCGCGTCAACTGTTGACATAGCATGTATGACGTCATGGATTGGCGTGCTGAGCTCAAAATCAGGCAAAACCATTGTCAAATGTGTTAAAGACTGGCAAATGTAAAAGAAAACAACATGAATTTGTATTATCGGTTTTATTTTGTGTTTTTATGTTGAAATAACCCAGTCAACAATTTGATCTCACACTGATCTCACCATGTGGTCACAATGTGACGTAACAGTGAGCTAAAAGTGTAACCTCACAGCGTCCTCAATGTGTGCTCACACTATGATCACAATGTGAAGTCAAAGTGCACTCACTGCATGGAGACTAGGTACCCAGCATGCATTGCTGCAGGAAGCTTTTGATTGTCACCATTGTTGAGATTCATACACTGA
The DNA here is from genome assembly GCA_012976165.1 of Labeo catla. NCBI lineage: Eukaryota > Metazoa > Chordata > Actinopteri > Cypriniformes > Cyprinidae > Labeo > Labeo catla. Next base: position 9,634 of record VONZ01003373.1, read on the forward strand.
TTCTTGATGTTTCTCTGTTTTTACACGATACGGCAGTTTAAAATGTTTGACTTATGCTTTCAAATTTCTTCATAAATTACTATACTGTATAAACAAAGAGCTATTATAATTGACTGCATACTGAATTTAGGTGATGATTGTGTTGTTATCATTAATAATCCCTTCTTGGTATTCCTTGCCGTAACAGATGTGGTTTACAAACACAGTTACACATCAGTTGTACACAGCACAATCCCGTGTTAATTTAACACTTTGAGTGTGGACACATATAAACACCGAAGCAGTGTTGAAGTTAACGAGATAATTAGGTGATTAACAAAGTGATGATTGATCATTATTGAAGACACCTGATGTTAATAAGCAGAATCACCAAAGGAGAAAACCAAAATTTTTAAGCAACCATTATAGTGGTCAGTGTTTGCATTAGTTGGGCTCTTGACCCTTAAACCATCAATATTAGGTCCTGTTTGGCTGCAATTACTGAGTTATAACAGTCAGACAAGCAAAGAGAAAAAGTCAGTAAGATGGCATTGACTGTGCTTGACTTAATCAAAAAAAAAAAAAACTGTGAACAAAAGATCAATCAGTTTTGCTATAATCAGACAGATGGTGAAAAGAAGTTCACCTTAGTTTAGACACACAGATATGAAGAATCAGTGTGAGAATCACAACAACGGTGACCATCAAAAAGCGTTGTAGCCAATCAGAACTCATCCATGACTCCCATCATGCATTGCGGCATGAATAAATTATGAGAGTTCAGAGTTGATCTGTTTATGCCGTTTGTCACCATTGTTGAGATTCATGGGCTGGTTCTTGATGTCTATGTGTGCCTAGGTGAAATACTTTCTTTTTGAACAGGTTGTAAAAAAAAAACTTTCCAAGATGTCTAGGAAGTGCTGGATCTTCTGTGTATTGTCAAGGCAATTACAATAAGCAAAAAAAAAAAAGCTAACTTACCAGTTATACACTAGGTGATTTACGTCAAACAATGAATATGTTAAAACATAATCAGTTGGTGACTTGAGCTTTTGGCTTGTCTGGCTGTTTTAACTCAAATACAGCAGCCAAACAAAATCTAGAATTAAAGATTTAAGGGTCAAGAGCCCAACTAATGCAAACATTGACCACTATAATGGTTGCTTAAAAATTTTGGTTTTCTCCTTTGGTGATTCTGCTTGTTAACATCAGGTGTCTTCAATAATGATCAATCATCACTTTGTTAATCACCTAATTATCTCATTACCTTCAACACTGCTTCAGTGTTTATATGTGTCCACACTCAGAGTGTTAAATTAACACTGGGGATTTTGCTGTGTATGTTTGGAGAAGGTTCTTATAACATAAATTTGTTATCTGGGTGTGCACTCATACTGTGAGCTCATCATGTGACACCACTTTGATAGTGTTGAGAAACAGGAAGTAGAATGTCCCCTGGTGACCGATATTTGCAGTGCCTCCTCTCAACCTGCACAACATTTTGAATTCACAATGAGCTCACATATTACTCACACTCTTGAGTATCACACAATGAGAATGATGTGATGTCACTGTGAACATCGCATGATCTCACGTGTTGACTGGGCATGCAACTGAAATTGAATTGTCAATTCAATACACCATACGTCCGAGTATGGTCCGAGGTGGTCCGAGTATAATTCAGTTTCAGCCATCAGTATGGTTCTTTAACCTGTGCATTGTGAACACAAATGGCTCCAAGCTTACTTCATGTACGTAAAATCCAATTTAGCAGGTCATCAGATGTTTCCGTTTTAAAGTAATTATTCCTCATGGCTGCCTTTTCTGGCAGATTTCTTCAAACTAAGTTGAGAACTTACATTTTTGTGTCAAGCCCACAGCAAGATATTTTTACTAAACCACTGTATGAATATTTGCATGTGAATGTCTCAATTAGTGTTGTGTCCGAGTCCAGTCCGAGTCCAGTGTCGAGTCCTATTTTTTAATCAATTTAGCAGAGGTGGGACTTTCAAAGAGTTAAAGTTAATAAGATAATTAAATGTCTAATTAAATGATGATTGTGCATTAGTGATCAACACCTGCTGTTATTGAGAATTACATTGGGTCAGATGTTGATGTTTTATTGGTTAAAATGATGCCACCATCAGGGAGATCAATGTTTGCTTTAGACTCTTGACAGCCTGTGTTAGATCATTCTCTAATCCTGTTTGTCGTTTTATGAAACACAGTAATCAATGTCTTTCAAAGAGTGGTTATATGCTTTCATTCTATGAAAGTATGTAACTGCTCATTGAAAAGCGTTGAATGACATACAGTGAGCTGACAAGATTGTAGTTGAATTTTTTTTAAAGTTTTACATGTGAAGTCACAATATGCAAACAAAGTGTTGTTCTAATAGTTGCAAATCAATGCATTTTAAATATATACAATGCAAACAAACTCCTGTCACATTCAGAGACACACAGACATCAAGAACCAGCATATGAATCTCAACAATGGTGACAATCAACAAAATACTTGGTGCTGCAGTGCATGCTGGGTAATACCATAATAAAAACTCCCATCAATGCACGGTATTAAATATATATAGTCACCACTGTTGAGGATCATGTGGTAAGTGTTTATGTCTAAAAGCCTTAAGTGGTGCAAGTTTTTTTTTATGGTAAAGCATTAAAGGACTTCTTCTGTAGTTCAGTGATCACTGAATGCCATATTCTTAAATGAAAGACAGACCACCTCACAATGATCATTCATGCTTTCCCACACACAAAAAGTGTATACTCATCTGCTACTTCAGAACACACAAATAGCAGTTCTTTGTTTTTGCTATAGCAACAACAAAAAATGTTTGTTTTGCACAAGCACTGTAATTGCTCTGAAGCAAAAACTTACTTTGATAAAAGTGAAAAAGGGGGTCAAGAGCCCAACTAAACCAAATACTGATCTCTCTGATGGTGGCATCATTTTAACCAATAAACATCAACATCTGATCCTCTGTAATTCTCAATAACAACAGCTGTTCATCATTAATGCACAATCATCATTTACTTAGACACTTAATTATCTTATTAATTTATCTCTTTGAAAGCCCCACCTCTGCTCAATTGATTATAAACTAGGACTCGACATTGGACTCGACACTGGACTCGGACACAACACTAGCAACCGCTATATTCACGTTTTTTCCTTTTCTGTAAGTTCATGCCCTTCTTGTTCTACACCTATACATAATTTAATGATAATGTGTACCAAGCTGATTTCTACAGAGGCTGCGTAGATTTATTCTTAACAAGCCCAAACAGACAGCGAAGGAAAGAGAAATTGACTGAGCGCGGATGATTACCCGCTTCTGACCTTCAGGCTGAGTCATATATTAGTGAAAATAGCTTGTTATGCTTAAAGAAACCCTGTCTTGGCATTGTCACATTGCTGGCCAGCTGAGCTTTCTTAAGTCGCACTTAAACTTAAAATGATTTCAACAGCACAGTGAGCCATCCACCTTGAGATTTCTTTCAGGCAACTGTACGTCTTGGACCCTCGCTTCCCTCTCATTGGGTCGTATATGACAAAGTTTATATTATTGGTTTATATAAAGCATGGTTTAACGTGTCGTGTTTTCTCGTTAGTAATATGTATTATTTTCGCGGCACTCCGAAGCCTCAAAATACACGGGGTTCCACAGTATTTTCGATATAAATGTTATACCAAGTATACTCCCATGCGGTACTGAGCTGGATTTATGTGGAGAATGATAAATATACAGTTTGTTATGTATTATTAGAGAGAGACTGTTCATGCAGAGCGCGAGATGGAGAGGGACGAACAAATGTATGGATTTAGAACGGAGAATTAAAAAAAGAACTTATGAACGATTAAAATTAAAAACAAGATTACTACTCGAACTGTCATTTTTCTGCATGTTATAAAAGAAACGAATGAGCAGCTCCATCAGAGTTCGTTTGAAGCACGTATATTTGATATTGCTGACACAAACCGGTACAAACTCTTCTCTCGGTTATTGAAGTGCCTCACCAGACTCTTCAAAATAAAAAAATAAATCTAAATATAAAAATAAAATAAATCTTCAATTAAAAGTTTCATTCATTCATTCATTCAGACTTCAAGAATCAGCATATGAATCTCAAAAATGGTGAGAATCAACATAAAGCTTCATGTTCCAGTGCATTCTGGGAGAACCAATCAAAACTCATCTGCAGCTCCCAGCATGCAATGTGACACAAATTATGCAGCTGAACTGTGGTAGTATTTACTTTTATTCTTACTATTTCCTTTTGTTTTGCTATTTTTGTTGTGACTTTTAGTAGTGTGTTTTGTGATGTTCAAAGCTGATCTGTTTATCTAAATATGTTGATAAGTGTCTGGTGTGTTGACTTTATTAAGAATTTACATATTCATAAAAACGTTATGCATTATGAATTGTATTATGAATTATTATTTACATAATTAATTCTTAAGATCATGTATCCAATATATTATCAGTCCTTATATGATTTAAACACATACATTTGTATGCGGTTTCTTAGGTTTATTTTAATCAGTATCTTGTACTGTTCTATTGCTAACTTTGACCCAGACACATATAAATGTTCTTGGAACAAAAGTGGTGCAAAAGTGTCAAGATCTGTAGACATAGTCGTCTAAATTTATTAGAGAAAAGGATGTCCAGCTTGTGTGGGCCCCAGGGGTGATAAACCACATTGCATAGTGTTTTTCTAGTCATGAGCTGCAGTCATGACTGACCTTAGTTAGACAGAAAATTGCCACTTTCCTTGTCTGATCTTGTCTAGGAAGTGTTTGAATTGCACCCTTGACAGGCTTTTTCACTTGTTCTTTTAAGATAAAAATAATTAAATAAGGTCCCACTTTACATTAGGTGGCCTTAACAACAATGTACTTACACGACACATTAAGCACTTAATACAATGTACTGTCATTGTACCTTCATGTTCTTACATTGTACTTACATTTAAAGTACATGCATGTTCAGTCTGTAGTTATAATAGTGTACTTACATATGTAAGTTGTAAGTACACTTTTGTAAGTACATGCCATAATTGCAATTTTGTAACTACAATTGTAAGTACTCTGCGGTTTCTGTGATTTATTTATTTTTGTAATTGTTATGTTTTTACAGGTGTAAAGCATTGTTGTTCATACCTACCATGTGTGCTTAATATATTTATTATTCAAACCATTTAGTATGGATGCAACAAATGTTTGCAGAATACAACAATTTAGATTCAGTCATTTTTATAGCATGTTACGGCTACTCAGGAAGTTTGATTTTGTTGTGCGCCTCACATGCTGTAAACAACAATGTGCAAATACTCTATCTAATACTCTATCAGCAAGACTGTGATGAGGTTTCGTTTGTGAACATTAGTTAATGCATTAGTAACAGGAACTAGCAATGAATAATATATTTTAAAGATTGTATTATTCTTTGCTGACGTCGGTTTAAAAATGTTCTTGTTCAGGTTACACTCAAAAAAAAATATTTCAGCCCTTAACTTAATTCAATTACGTACAAAATTTCCATGCATTTAGATTACGTAGTTTTAATTTAAACAAATCAATTAAACTTAATGTGATTCAAATGCATCAGTCTTACGTAAATGAAACAGGTAAAGTTGATGTAATAGTTCCCAGTGTTAAACAAACCCTGCTCAGTGTTCATGTGTTTCCACACTACAGAGTGTTCAAGTAGCATTGACACAGTGTTGGAGTTAAGGAGATCATTATGTCATGATTGACCAATAATGATGAACACCTGCTGTTTACAAGCAGAATCACAGAAGGAAAGAGAAACACAAGAATCAGCCACAGCCAAAGAGAAAATTAACTTAAATAAATGAGGACATTAAATCTCTGATTAAACAACTCCACAAACAACACTACAGTTTGACTTGATTTCTGTCATATATCTATAAATATTTTTTGAGAACATCTAAACAGAGGTTTAGATGTTTTATTTTTTTTTAAAGTTTCAATTGACCTCACCATCATGGCGAACAGGGTTTACTTTAGTTGGGCTCTTGACCCTTGACTTTCTTAATATAGTTTTTATTTGTTCTTTGGTTGCTGTAATTGTGTTCGTGGAGCACATTGGTATAGCACAAAAAAAGGGGTCCTTATTAAGTGTTCTTGGTTAATTATTATTGATGTTGTAACAGTCATCCAATGGCCTGATATGCTGATATCATTCAGTGGTTTACCTGTAAGTTTCATGATATTTGCAGTAGTTCTATGAACTGTAACTATTATTACTTTAAGATCTCCAGTATTTCTTAGACACACACAGACATCAAGAATCAGCATATGAATCTCAACAATGGTGACATTCAACAGCTGCATGCTGGGAGTCATGGGTGAGATTTGTACTCTGCTGCTACCCAGCATGCAGCTGTTGAATGTCACCATTGTTGAGATTCATACGCTGATTCTTGATGTCTGTGTGTGTCACACTGATGCTGTAGATTTCGTGTATAAGATAAACATCCATAATAGTTCATACATCTGTTGTAAACATTATGTAAATAATAGACTAACCACTGCATGAGATCAGTGCATCATTACACTGGATGATACTGATTTAACAAACAATAAAAACTAACCAAGAACACTTAATCAGACTTCTTTTTGGCTTTTTTATTTTGCTGTAATAAATGTGCTTCGTACACATAATTACAGCAGCCAAAAAAGTTAAAATAAAAAAATCAAAAGTCAAGAGTCCAACTAAAGTAAACCCTGATCGCCATGATGGTGAGGTTAATTGAAACTTTAAAAAAAAATAAAAATAAATAAAATATCTAAACCTCTGTTTAGATGTTCTGAAATAATATTTGTGGATATATGACAGAAATCAAGTCAAACGTCAAGTCAAATTTAATGTCTTCATTTATTTAAGTTCATTTTCTCTTTGGCTGTGGCTGATTCCTGTGTTTCTCTTTCCTTCGGTGATTCTGCTTGTAAACAGCAGGTGTTCATCATTATTGGTCAATCATGACATAATGATCTCCTTAACTCCAACACTGTGTCAATGCTACTTGAACACTCTGTAGTGTGGAAACACATGAACACTGAGCAGGGTTTGTTTAACACTGGGAAATATTACATCAACTTTACCTGTTTCATTTACGTAAGACTGATGCATTTGAATCACATTAAGTTTAATTGATTTGTTTAAATTAAAACTACGTAATCTAAATGCATGGAAATTTTGTACGTAATTGAATTAAGTTAAGGGCTGAAATATTTTTTTGAGTGTAGTTCACACCGCATTAACTAATGTTAGATACATCTTTTGATCTTAAAAATGTATTAGTAAATGCTGAGGTCAACATTAACTAAACTTAATAAATAATGTAGAAGTATTGTTCATTGTTAACTCATGTCAACTAATGAAACTTTGTTGTAAAGTGTGAAACCATTGTTGATACTCAGGAACTAACGTGTGCTTACACTGAAAATACACCAAAACTGCCCACCAAAAATAAAGTGTGGAACCATTGTTGGTACTCAAGAACCAATGTGTACTTACACTAAAATTACTCAAGAACTAATGTGTACTTACATTGAAAATACACAAAAACTGCGCACCTAAAATAAAGTGTGGAACCATTGGGTCGATACTCAAGAACTAATGTGTACTTACACTGAAATTACACAAAAACTGACCACTTAAAATAAGGTGTGGAACCATTGGGTCGATACTCAAGAACTAATGTGTACTTACACTGAAATTACACAAAAACTGACCACTTAAAATGTGGAGCCTTAGTCCAGGGAATAATTTACATGGAGAATAAAGAAAACATACATTTTAATACAAAGAAGTTACATGCAATATATAGTAAGTTGATATATATATATATAAAAAAAAAAACAAAACTATGTAATCACATACATTTTTTATAGATATTAAATTAACAAGCACTCTGGATCTGCATATATCTGGAACTTACCTATTTATATTTCATATAAGAATTACTTTTTTAAGTCTGTTCTTCATGGCTGCAAATTAATGAATTTTGAAGTCCTTTCTTATGTCATGAAACAGCTGAGCAATTACTCCTTTTTTGTTTTGTTTGCCTAACCAATGATACCACTGAATACATTTCAAATGCTCTTTTAAGAGCTGACTGCTTTTGTTGCCTCTGTGCTTGTAGACTTGTGACTTGATGCTTTGCCATGCACGTTCTATGTGCTGTGTATGGCAACCAGTGTTTGGATCAACAAAGTTTTCTGAATGGTTCACAGTAAAATTCACAGAGTAAAATTAACTCTATTCAGAGAACATTTGGTCCCTCTCTAAACAGAGTTAAATTAACACTGAAGCAGAGTTAAAGTTAATTAGATAATTAAGTGATCAATTAAAAGGTGATTGAGCATTAGTGATGAACACCTGCTGTTAACAAGCAGAATCACTGAAGAAAAGAGAAACACAAGAACTACAACTGATTTCAGCCACAGATTAAATTAACTGAAATAAAAGACATTAAATCTCTCAAAATCTGATTAAACAACTCCACAAACAGCATCACCAGCTTCAGTCATTACTAAGCAGACTGGCTTAATTGTAATAATAATATAAAAAACAAAACAAAAAAAAAAAACATAATGCCACCATAATCGTGGTCAAGGTTTGCTTTAGTTTGTCTCTTGACCCTTTTAATAACTTACAATAATTTTGTTTCACAGCAAACATTTATGTATCGCTGAATCAAATGTTTGAAGCAACAGATTATTTTACACTTTCTGCTTATAGCTCATTTGTGTGGACGTTATGAAGTGATCTTTCTCTTTGGTTTATTGATGGGCATATTGCTGAAAAAAGGTCCTATTAAACAATCACCACCATAAAGCTTCAATTTTGAAAAAGAGAGGTGCATCTGTTCAGGATTTTAGACATGAACACTTATCATATGATCCTCAACAGTGGTGACAATAATTATTCATACTGCAGTGCATGATGGGAGTTTTTACTGTGTTGTTACCCAGCATGCATTGCAGCATGAAGCATTTTGTTGATTGTCACCATTGTTGAGATTCATATGCTGGTACTTGATGTCTGTGTGTCTCTGAGTAATAGTGGTGTTTACTTATGCTTTACATGAACCTAAAATTATTCTTTCTATTATATCATAGTTTTTTTTCTTTTCACTGCTGAAGTTTCACAGGGTTGGTTATGGTTACCTAAATGCATAAATTGAGAAAAAGTTACCCTGGATGTAATCAAACTTTAATTGACATAAAAAGTCAATTAAAATGTGCTTAATGTAAAACATTGACCACTCTGTTCTACAACATCACATGTACAGTTAAACAGAGATCTAACCCAAAACTGAAGGGTCAAGAGCTCAACTAAAGCAAATGCTGATCTCCATGATGGTAGCGTCATTTTAACCACTAAAACATCAACTTTTGATCCTCTGTAAATCTCAATAAGAGCTTCTGTAGACGTGTGACAGAAATAAAGTCAGTCTGGTTAATAATGAGTGAAGCTGTTTGTGGAGTTGTTTAATCATCATCTGCTGAGATCTTGAGGGATTTAATCACTTATTTTATTTCAGTTGATTTAATCTGTGGCTGAAATCAGTTGTAGTTCTTGTGTTTCTCTTTTCTTCAGTGATTCTGCTTGTTAACAGCAGGTGTTCATCACTAATGCTCAATCACCTTTTAATTGATCACTTAATTATCTGATCAACTTTAACTCTGCTTCAGTGTTAATTTAACTCTATTTAGAGAGGGACCAAATGTTCTCTGAATAGAGTTAATTTTACTCTGTGGATTTTACTGTGTTGACAGTAAAATGCCTGTACCCATGTCTACGGAGAGCCTGAACATATGCTCTCCAACAGTCACTGAAAATGGTGGACCCTCTTCTCACGTGCCTTCTGATAATGGGTATGAGAGTCTGTTTTGAGCGGTTTTTGACCATCTTTAAAACTGGCAAACGTCTCTGGCCCTTGATTTCCAGCATTCCAAACACCCAGTTGTTTCTTCTCCATGTAGTTCGAAAACGACCACGGTTATACTAGAAGAAGAAAAAAATAAAAGTTTAGATGCTGGAATTGATGCCAAAAATGTCACTAAATATTTTGTTAATTGCTACAGTAAATCAGTCAAACAATTTTGGTTTAAAATAATGATATTAAAAACCTAGTAATAACACATACTGCTGTCATGTTACAAAAACAAGAGAGTTTAAAATTTTGTCATTTTGTAAAATGACATTACAAAAAATAATAATAAAAACAATAATTAAAAAATCAGGTGAAAAAGGAAAATCTTTTGTTTACACACAATCAAAATTTTTCAACCCGGAAGAGTCTGTAACAATTTCCAAGTGTATGTTAATGTCAATATATAATTTTTTAAGATGTTGTCATAATACAACTATGTATAATACTAGGGTCACTCCGTGTCACTTCAACCAGAGGTCCCCGGCTCAAATTTGTGATTTTGCTAATATTTATTTTAAAGAAAGATAGACATGTATAGTGATAAAAGTCATATAAATTATTACATATTAAATGTCATGGATGAACAGATATTCATCCAGAGATATTGGAATTTCAATATGGCTCCGGGAGTAAATCGTCAAAATGTACACATTTTCAGTGTTCAAAAACCAAATGTGGGTGAGTTTTAAAAAAAATGTAAAAATTGAATTTTCTTTTGAAGTGGAATGTCTGAAGAACAAATAATGTTTAAGGAGATGTGTCTCATTTCTTTCTGTCAAGACAACTGCACTGAACATACCAGTCTGAGTGCTATAAATATTATTTTTACAAAGTTTGCGTGCCAATAACTCAAGAAGTATTAAAGATACTGCAATATGATTTTAGATTCTAGTTGTTAATAAACTTTTCTTTTGGAATATAAATTTTTAAGGCCCTATAGACCTTTTTCCTGAGTAAATAATGATTGCCACCATTCTGAATTCTAACGTCAGATTGAATGCTTTTCTGTTCCATTCTGTTCCATAGGAACCCATTCAAATAGTGTCCATCTGTTTTTAATGTAGCTAACGTCTGCAGCTTTGTGTCATCTACACACTCATTAAAGTAAGGCACTGACAAATGACTGTCATTGCAAAGTGATGGCGCTATGGAGCCATGTGCTATTTAAAAACATTTTAATAGGTTTAATATTAGATTATCAACTCGGAATATACACTAATTTGACTAGAAACACTGGAGACCGGAAATGCAAAGCATTGTTGAACTTACTTTCATGTTCAGGAAAAACGTCTATATATTCAGTCACTGAGATATGAGAATCTCAATGAGGCTTAATGTCCAGATTGTTGAATGTTACCCATTTTCAGTGGTTGAAAACCAAATGTTGGTCACTTTGTATACAGCTGATACTAATTTTATTTCAAGAACGATGTGTAAAAAATTCAAGTGCACTGAAATGATCAAGCTGAGGCACATTACCTTGCTTTCTGTTGACTATTTATAAGATTCTACATTTGTATCAGTTTCAGGTATATTTGGAAGAAGAGATTTTGTTCAATTTTACAGCTTCCAAGAGCTACCAAGAGTTTAAACATGCAGTATTGTAACATGTTTGGAACAAATCCCACACCTTATAGGGAAGTGTGGTTGCTTACGCCACACATTTCATTTACATCAGCCAAGATTTGCCTCATCTGGATTAATTATTAGAATTTCTTTTTCTTGTTTATTGTTAGAAAATATGAAGCATAGATAGTCATAGATCAAGCAGTATCTACTGCTTAAGGGCATATTTGGCGGAATCACTGATGTACCCCAAACATTTAACATCTCTTACACTTGAAATAATTACCATTATATAATTCTGAACCCTAGGAAAATTGAATCCTGTGTAATCTTTTTTACATTTCACAGTGTTCATACTTTACCCAGAGTTAACAATTAATCCTGGTCATTCATAATCTGACGTGTCACACTGTACAATCCCTGGGTTACTGTTATTATTTGCATTGTAAACAGTAATGACTAGATAAACACAAAACTACATTTGGCTTTTGACCATTAAATATGGTCCCACTAAATTTGAAGCTGCACTGAGATCTTGATATCTCTGGGATTAAACCATACAGAGCTCTAAAAATGAAGATTCCAAAATAAAAATTTCTTAAAAACCAGAATCTAAAATCATATTAAGATAACTTTAATACTACTTGAGTTACAGGCACACAAATAAAAAAAAATCATATTTATGAGTCTCCAACAGGTATGTTCTATGCAATTATTCTAATAGAGGGAAACAATATACGATTCCAATTTCAACATTATTTCTTCTTCAGACATTGGTCTTTAAATAAAATAACTATCAGCTGTACACAAATTGACCAACATTTGGTTTTAATAATGCTGCCATCTTTCTAAAGTCAATGTACCCCCCTGTAACTTGACTCTGAATCTCAGGTGAAAGTTGCCACTTTGACTTCCCTCTACAACAGGGGTTTCCAACCCTGTTCCTGCAGATCTACCATCATACAAAGTTCAGCTCCAACCCTGAACAAACACACTTGAACCAGATAAGTAATCTCTTAGGTAGCACTTGATAATTACAGACAGCTGTGTTGGAGCAGGGCTGGAACTAAAGTCTGCAGGTAGGTAGATCTCCAGGAACAGGGTTGAGCACCCCTGCTCTACAAAATAGTGGATTACTCAGTAAATATTCATCAATGACAATTTAAAATTTTAGCTATCATCACTATACATGTCTATCTTTCTTCAGAATAAATATCTGCAAAGTCCAAAATTTGAGTTTTTGAAATTTGGCTGATTTGACATGGAATGACCCACTAATTTTTCAACCCTTACTTAACATTTCCAAGACATTTTTTAAAAGGTTCAGAGAAACAGTTTGCAGCTATAGCAAACCTTTCAGGGAATGGATAGAAAAACCACAATTTTAATCAAGGGGATTAAGATGTTTGATCAGAGAAGCTGAGATAAACCCTAAATTTACTGCCAAAGACCTGCTAGGTGACCTGATGAAGGAGAGAAAACATCTCAAATATTGACTTCATGCCTGGACACCTCAGTGAATGCCATTCTTGTACAACAGAACATAAAGGTTGACTTGAATATGCTAAAATTAATTTAGATAGGCCTGTAGAATTCAATAAGAATGTTTAATGGAGTGATGAGACCAAATTAGAACTTTCTGGACCCATGGATGATGGTTTAGCAGAACTGTATATCTGGCACAAAACAGCATCCCCCTACATCTTGACTTTTAAAGTCAAGTAGTATTTTTTTCTTAAATTAACCTCATTTGTCTATGCTCCATTTACCTTTCTTTTATGTGCAAACTTCGACTCATCAAT
>VONZ01003374.1:0-22957 GCA_012976165.1 Labeo catla
CCTGAAACCTTTGATAATGCTGTAAAACACATTAGTTCCAATTATATAACAACACAAATAAAAGCCACTGCAGCAACACCCACTGTGGCCAAACATATTTCACTGCATTATCATGTAGCTTATCCACTCAACTATCATTTCATCCTTGACGAACCTGATAAATGTAGTCAGTGGAATCCGTTCCTGGTCTTGATGGTTCCCGTGGCCCCACATCAGCTGGAGGCTCGAAACGTCATCCGGAGCACATGGGGGACTGAGAGCTCTGTCCAGGGAAAAACAGTGCTGACTCTGTTTATAGTGGGTTTGACTAGAGGACCAGAAGCACAACAGCAGCTGGAGGAAGAGAGTCGACAACACAGAGATTTACTGCAGAGCAACTTTGTGGACTCGTACTTCAACCTGACCATAAAGACGATGGTGATCATGGACTGGTTGGCCACTCATTGCCCTCAGGCATCTTATGCTATGAAAGCTGATTCTGACATCTACTTAAACCTGGAGAACCTGATGAGCCTCCTACTGGCTCCCAACACACCCAGACAGAACTACATAACGGGCCACATGATGATAAACCAACATGTTATCCGAGACAAAAGATCAAAGTGGTACGTTTCAGAGGAGTTGTACCCCGAACCAAAATACCCTGCTTATGTGCAGGGATCAGGGTATGTTTTCTCCCATGACCTGCCAGAAAAAATTGTGGAAATTTCCAAGGAAGTAAAGGCCTTTAACATAGAAGACGCATATGTGGGTGCTTGTCTAAACCGATTGGGCTTTGAACCTTCATCTCCCCCAGACCCTTCACAGTTTAGACTCAGAATGGGACAATATAAGCGAGAGGATTTTCTCAGCATCATTTCAGTGATGGTGGGATCCCCAAATGAGATATTGAAAATTTGGAAGGATGTAAAGCGGCCCACATGAAAGAACATAACCAGAAACAAACAAAAAGGGAAAATACCAAATTTAAACGTTTTGGTGCATCAGAAAGATGCAGCAAGACCAGTGAAGTCTGATACCTAAAACAAATTACTTTAACGAGTCAGTTTTGTTCAAAAACACAGCACGGGTCTTCTAATTAAATGGTTTGTAAGAGTTTAAAAAGACTACACTCTAAAAAGTGCTGGGTTAAAAAATAACCCAACCTTAACCCAGCTGCTGGGTAACTATGGGACAGAACACGCGTTGGGTTGTTTTGACCCAAGTGCTGGGTTTAACCATTTGACCCAGAATGCTGGGTTGTTTATTTGACCCAACCAGTGGGTCAGGTTAACTGTGTTGCTGGGTTAAACATAACCTAAACATTGGGTTATTTGTTGTCTTATTGCCTTGCTACCTTTACATTTACCAATAATAATAAATAATCACAAAAGAATGTAAAATTATTATTGCTTTTCTGTAATACAGTTAGAAAAAAATGCAACTGTAAACATCAATTTAATGAGTTTTGTTTCTTTTTAAAACAATTTTCAAATGGGTGCAGCTGTCACAAATTTTATCCAACCATTACAGACACATAAAAAAACAATTTTTGTCAGTTACTTTAAAACACAAAACTGTGTAAACTAGGCACTGTAGATTTCAATTCTTTGTCAACATTGCAGCAACAGAACACTTAAAAATTAATTATTACCACATGAGAATCATTCCAAACATTGTGCTATTAAAACTAAGCCAAACAAAGTGTCCACCAGACAATACATATGACAATTTAAAACATGTTACAAGTGGCGAGAAAAAACTGTTGGCCTTAATAAATTCACACATGAAGTCTTATGTTCATCAATATAATATACTGCAAGCTGGAGAAATTCCCAGGCAACGAGTCCGCTTCAGTGGCACAGCCCATAACAATGGCGAAGGTCTGGGATTTCGTTGTCTTGTCCCCAAGGCACAAATCCACCGTGCTTGTCCCCACCTGTTAATTATACGACACTTAGTTTTGAAGACACTTAGGCCTGAAAAAATTCTCATTTTCACCAGCTAAACAATTGTTTTAAGTCAGTGATTTCTATTTTTTGCTGTAGTGTGTCAGTGGGAAATATCAGTTTCCATTTCCAAAAATTCATTATATATATATATATATATATATATAGAAAAAGTAAAACAAAACTTACAGGTTTGTATGTCAATGAATGGCTTCCAGAATTCTGTGGTTGTGGTTCTGTGGATCCTTCCTCCAGAATGGGCAGGACTTTGAAAGCACTCTCCCCTTTAACATCTAGACAATAAGAATAATACAGTGCAAACTGTGAAACTTATCTCATAACCAAAACAACACATTGAAACACTTTCATATGAAAATTTCTTCATTGCTTTAAATAATGAAATTGTAATAAAAATAAATAAAAATTATAATGGGATTAATGCAAATGAATCCCCACCCCCATTCAACTACTGCAGGTTAAGTTTAGGTATGGGGTGGGATTCAGGGATGTAGAATATGCTCATGCAGAATAAGGCATCAGTATGTGCTTTATAAGTACTAATTAACAGCCAGTACACAAACTAATAAGCAACTAGTTAAGTGTTACTGTACCATTGTATTTACCAGTTGATGTGTCAAATATGAATTTTGTTTCTATAGATTGACATATTATAAGAAATACCTTACCTGAAGTCATGTCAACCAGTTCTTAATGCACCTTTCCATCTTGTTGGGCATAGGCAACAATTTGGTCTGTAATTGTAGCCCAGTCTTCAAAAAGTCTGCCTCCGGATGTAGCTTCCTGAAGTTTTGTGAAATCTGATAAAATTTGAAAAAAAACAAAAAACAAAACAAAACAAAAAAAAAACAAAAAACATGCAGACAGTAACTGAACTAACCCCGTGCTTTAAACCACAACTTATTAAAAAATAAAGGTAAATAATCATATAATCATATTAACATACCGTATAATCCTGCTTACTGCGAATTGTGTGACCGCCTGACGAGGAGACGAGTGAAGAATCCAGAAAGTTCGATGAAGTAGAAAAATAAACAAACCGGTTGGGTTAAAATAAAATTTGTAAAATTTACATCCTTGGCTCAGTGTGAAAAGATGGCTCTCAAAATCGTACAGTCATTGTTGGAAAGGGTTTAAATAAACAAAAATGCTGAAAAAACAAAGAATATGTGGGACCTGTCAGGATTTTCTGAAGAACAGCACGCAGTTTAACTGTTCTGGACAAACAATTAAGGGACTTGTGAACAACTAAAACTACAAAAAAAAACAAAACAAAAAAAAAAACCCAAAAAAACGCAGCTTGTGGATCATTCTGGTGTATGTAAACTCTTGAACAGTGTCATTTTTGAATATATACAAATTCAACTATTATTTTCTCTTGTGGACTAATGTGTAAACGTTTTTTATGTGAAATCTTATTCAGATCATTTTGTATGATCCCTCTTATTTTGGTAAAAGACTTAACATTTTGCAGATTCTGCAAGGTATATGTAAACTTTTGACTTCAACTGTAGCCTATATTTTATAACAAAGGAGAAGCATAATTCGTCAAGAATAAGAACAGTGTAAAACTGTAGTAGTTCATTTTTCCAAAACTGAAAGATTGATTTAATGTTTTTTTTTTTTTTTGATCATATTTAGTAGGGTCAGCCTGTTGGGTCATTTAATTGAGTTGTTTTTTATATTTTTTACCCAGGAGCTGGGTAGTTTTTCTGCACTCTAAAAACATGCTGTTTTTTATTTATTTAATTATTTTATTTTTTTAACCCAACCGCTTGTTTGAGCATGTCTCTGACGAAACAACCCAGCTGCTGAATTACAGTCAGAGCGTGGGCTTTTTGCTTTCTCTAAGGTTACAGGAGAGAGCAGTTCACAGTGCCGCCGATTTAGTGCACTTCTTAAGGGAAATAAAGGTTTGTATACCATTTTATTTAATTTATAAAGTCTTTACTGTGCTGTA
This sequence comes from Labeo catla, assembly GCA_012976165.1. NCBI lineage: Eukaryota > Metazoa > Chordata > Actinopteri > Cypriniformes > Cyprinidae > Labeo > Labeo catla. The sequence continues at coordinate 3,907 of VONZ01003374.1, forward strand.
AATTATATTATTTTACGCAACGCAACATACAGGGACGAGATGTCAGTCAGCTGCGTCAGTAGAGGTTGTTTAGCATGATGGAAACGCCTTTTGCCTTGCATAACAAATTGATTTTATTTGTTATAATCGGGCGATTCTACGATTTTCATTTTAGGGGGGCTCAGCCCCCAATGAGGATATAATAATAATAATAATAATAAATATAAAAATATAAATAGAATGTTTGACTAATAGGGGTGGTTTATTAAACTTATTGCAGTATTCCACTGTATTGCCTAGATAGGTATAACATTTGAGAACTGAATAAGCCAAATACAAGTCTTCACACACACCTGTTTACTGTAGTTACACAATATTTCCGTTTGCATTTCTAGTACAACGCTTTCTTTAGCTCAAGTATGCGAACCTCTTTGCCACACGCACTGTAATATGTATTATACTTAAAGTTAAATTTTCAAATGAAAATGGCAATATGATCATTTTATAAAGTATGCGTTCATATGTGTTAAGGGCTTCATTCAGCTGGAGAAAACAGCTGTGGTATGACGAGGGGTGAACGCAGGGAAAATTTTACAGTAGATGGGGAATCGATTACTCCCCTATGATATTTGTAAACTATATTTATGACAAAGAACTGCACAGATGCAGATATTATAACAATCTGTCGATAAACACATACCTTGTCTTCTTTTTCTCGCTGAGAGGGGGCTGAGCAGTCATTTTAGGGGGGCTATGGCCCCCTAAAATGGCCTAGCGACGCCCATGGTTATAATACTAAATTTAATTTGATTTTATGTTAAAATATGTTCTCTAATCTTAGTACTGTTTTAATGGGCAGGTTGTGGAGTCAGTCACTGCATCTTTCAGCTACGAGTGAAACGCGAGGCGGCGGTCTGAGGATTATATTCCCGCAGTGAGCAGCAGTTCATCAGCGGCTTAGATTTCGGCGAAACACCAGCAGGAGAATTAGTAATATTTCGTTGAAAAGTGATTACAGGAAACGGTTGAATACACCTAAATTAAAATGCTACTTTAAAATGTTTCATGTTTTTTTTGTGAAACGAGTTGAAATGTATGTAATATTGTACTGTGTTGTATTCGTCCAAATAAATTCTATTTGTCTTATATTTTTGTCCATGGGTGTTCTTGTTTAATAATAAATGTTCATCTTTTGATTATTGCTGTTGCCTCTATAATTCTGTGTGATTTTTTATTTCCAGCCCATTTTAACTCAGCAATGTAATATTTTTAAACAATCGTTGACTTAAATAAAACAATCCAGCATGTTGGGTAAAACATTTAACCCAACCAGCTGAGTCACAATAACCCAGCATGTGTTCTGTCCAATATTTACCCAATGCTGGGTTGTCAAATAACCCAAGTTGGGTTGTTTTTAACCCAGCATTTTTAGAGTGTAGTAATAATTTTGATCAAACAATTAAATATATGTATCTGAAATATGTCATATCATTTATATATTACCTAAGAAGTTAAGTAAGTACGTTACAAAACTGAGCGCTTTCAAACACACACATTTAATACATGAGGTGGCGGAGTAAGAACATAGGCTAAAGGGCGTAGCACGCTTCTAGAACTACTCACAGGTATCGCACCCCACCCACTAAACATTGGACGTCGGATAGACGTGCAGATCATGTCTATATTGGGTCCGTCGGTCCATGACCAATTATGGACATCTATTCGACGTCCAAACTAGGTCCACTATTTGGACGTCCAACCATGACCCAAATTGGACGTCATTTTGACGTTCAACATTTGACCTAATCTGGCTTATTTTTTTTGGACGTCATTTGGACGTCTATGGCAGTTGTGATATACACATTGGACGTCGGATAGACGTGCAGATCATGTCTATATTGGGTCCGTCGGTCCATGACCAATTATGGACATCTATTCGACGTCCAAACTAGGTCCACTATTTGGACGTCCAACCATGACCCAACTTGGACGTCATTTTGACGTTCAACATTTGACCTAATCTGGCTTATTTTTTTTGGACGTCATTTGGACGTCTATGGCAGTTGTGATATACACATTGGACGTCGGATAGACGTGCAGATCATGTCTATATTGGGTCCGTCGGTCCGACCAATTCTGAACATATTCGACGTCCAAACTAGGTCCACTATTTGGACGTCTATCCATTACCCAACTTGGACGTCATTTTGACGTTCAACATTTGATCTGGGTTTTTTTGGACGTCTATGGCAGTTGCAGTAAATGTGTTTTACAAAATAGAGCCTATCAACATGATTATATATATGAATACAGATTATTTATAAACAAACAAGATTTATTATCTGTATTACTATTTATTTATTTGGTAGCCCATATGTTTTTATTTTCCTGTTTTCCTTTAACAGTTTTTATTTTATTTAAAGTAGCCTATAATCAAGTTATTTATTTTTTTTATTTTATATTGTATTATATATATATATATATATATATATATATATATAAATTATATTTATATGAATTTATATATTTTATATTAAAAAAAATCATGGTAGCCTAGCCTATCCACCTTATTCCTATCTTTAAAAGAACCAACAGCTGCAAAAAAGTCAAGGACAGACAGCTCTCTATCAAGCTAGGCAACAATATAAGTTCTTTGATCAAGGAGGATTTCAACCAGGCAAAAACCAGTCAGCATCACTCTGATTGGCTGAAACGAGCACATCATCATAAACGCCACTCTGATTGGCCGAGGCAAGACGAGGCATTTGGCGGCTTGGCGCGAGTCAGAGCTGTAGTGTTCTGGACGGCACAGGTCTTCAGATCACTGGTGAACCCGTTTCCTAGAAATTGAAGCTAAGTTCGGTCAGCATTTATTTCAATGGCCATGTGTACGTATAGTCTTTGGCGTTATTGTCTTACAATAAAGCTGCGAATGGTCAAGGGTCACAGCACACATTTTTTCGTCTTACATTAGCTTGTTACTTGTGCTAGCTACGGGGTTTACAGATAATGCAAGGTTGGTTGATGTTACCGTCTCTTAGTCACTTTAATCGTTCATGAAATTAACATTATACGTTTTATTGTAAACAGCAGGTGATAAGCATACAAAGGTGTAATGCATTTCCAGTTCAAACTGCTGAGCCAAACAAAGGTACAGGAAAATGAATACATGATACAGAAAACATGTCATCCACCCTCTTGAAACATAGGACTACATAGAAGTTGTATAAAAATGACGTGTTAAGTCAAAATTTTATGTTGAAAAGATGTCCACAAACGACCACTTTTGGACTATAAATAGCCCTTACATGGAGGTCCCACCGACGTCAACATTAGACGTGCGGTAGACGTCGAAAAAAGACGTCGTCTGGCGTTACAAAACAACCCCATCAATGGACGGAAATTGGACGTCCAGAAATGACATGGAAAAGACGTCATTACGACGTCACATTGCGCAGTGGGGCAGTTCAAGACAGTCGCCAAAACAGGCAAATGTTCGCTTCAGAAATTAACAAAATTGCGTCGATGAGGTGTTTGACAAAACAGAGCAAACAGAAAGAAAGCGTGATCAATATCTCTACAGCACACGGACTTTATTCAAATCACAGAAGGACAAACGCTGTGCTAAAAGATCCATAACACAAAATCTTCCAGCCTAGAATAAAGTCATTATGTACATTAACAATGACTTGGGACAAATATAATGTCATTTTATGGAAAACAATGCGAGTGGCGCTCTGTGGCGCGGCAGGATTTGGAGCAGTCGCCACACCCTGGTCTTTAACATAATATTGTTTACTAAATCTACAAAACAAATAAAAAACAACACTGAAATAAGAGCGTGTGGTTTGTCTGATATAATTTATCAAATGCTCGTAAACGTTGTGTTAATTACTGCAGCAACAGTAGAGTTTTCTTTTAGAATCATTATCAGTCATATTCGATTATGTGATTAAGACACATGTACCTGTTGGTTCTGTTTGTTTTTTTTTAACATAGCATTATCTGCTGCAGATACCTAAAACAACCGGCTTATTATGAAAATATACAGGATAAAGGAATAGTTTACCCGACAATTCTGTTCTCATTTTCACACCCTCATGTCGTTTTCAACCTGTTTGACCTCTTTCTTTTTTCTGCGGAGCACAAAAGAATTTGTTTAGATGAATATCAGGTTACTTAAGCAACACAATTCCTGAACATACTGTCATAACGTCAATTTGTTTAGTCCACATAAATACGTAAAACATTGTTGATTAGTATGGGTTGGGATTACATGAATCACCATTGATATATTAACTGAAACTGCATGGGTGGATTTTTAGTTCTCAGCATACTTTGTATAGGACTGAATTGGGAAAGTTAAATACAAGAAACATACTAGATACATTTGAGTAAAGGGAAAGACCTGTCAAACACCATTTATTTCTACGCTTTGGCAGTTTAACTGGATTTGGCTTAATTCCAAAAATTCGAAAATTTGAGTAAAAGTAAAATGGTGCAAAATTCACTTTGATTTTTGAAGTGTATACTTAGGTGAGACAATGGTTGGTCAGTGAAACCTTACTATCAAAGACTTGTGATTTACTACAGTACCTGCACTGCTACAACCACAAAGGTGTATTGCGAATGTACATGAATGTACATGTGAATGTCAGTTAGCCATTTTTATGGGGTGAAATCAACAAGAAATACTGGTTTCACAACATCGCTTGTGCTTTTGTTCTTGTCAGAAGATGGCTGACCCTATGAACAAAGGCTACACAGTGAATCTGGTGATGAATAAAGCTCCAGGCATCAGTGTAAACAAGCCAATTGGAAGTACACCAGGTTCCCTGGAGATGTGGGAACATTGTTGTCTAAGTACACACTGCAAGAAAATATTATTTTATTCAGGTTTTATATTTACCTTTAAGGTTTAAGTCTTACCTCATTTCCTTTAAGAATCAAATTCATTCTGACAATAAAGAGGCTTCTGGCAAGTGTGTAGCTATTATGTTACTCACAGCAGCAAACCAAACCCCACCTAATAAGCACAATACCTTAGAGAGGATGTTCCCATAGGTTCCTGATATGTGTTTAGCTTTAAGCTCTCTATGATACACGCAAAATGAGTATCAGTGGAAAAGAATACGTTTCAGTCGTGGGGTTTATTCACCTGTGCATCATAACTGCAAACAAAAAAAAAAAAATTGCCTTCCAGCTCCACCCCTACTTAACCAGTTGCTAGGTATGCGAGAATATACAGGTATTTCATCAGGGAATATGCTGAGCAGTATTTCCCCAGAATGGCTAATAAAAACGTTTGGCACAGGTAAGCAAATTAATCTTTTTTTATAATTTTTGCTTTATGTTGTTTACATACAAAGTCTTATTATAAACCTGAGTAACTTGAAAGAGAAACTGAAGGAGAAACTGAAATCCAATAACATTATTTTACTACAGTTGAGCTAAAACTGAACATATCTGCGTTGATTAGGTTGTGCTCAGATGTAAATATATATTTCACTTTGTTTTGTTCAGTGTCTTTTAGTCTGTGATAGAAAATAGAAACTGAAAGACAAATGAACAGTCCATAGACGAAGAGGAAAGTAATAGAAACCGAGAGCAAAGTAACACATCATGGGTTGAGACTTAACTCCATTTCTGACAGTCAAACTGAAAATATTTTTTTACATTTAAACATTAAAATAAAAGATTTTAATTCAAAAACATGTACATTCAAAACAGTGCATATGAAAGTTGCATGTTTTATCATTGTAAGAATTGCATTCTTTCAATGAATGCAATTCAACTTAAATATGTTTTAGGTTGGTGGTTATTCACCTCAAAAAAAAAAAAAAAAGGGAAGTGAAATGTGACAACATGCCCTGTAGGTGAGGAACATTGTACCATGTGAGGGGCATGCTGTAACATATGACAGCTTAAAATGTTATATGATCGAATGAAAAAAAATATACACGACAAACTAAAATATTTTGTCAATACCATAAAATAATTAACCTTTTCAAATTAAATAATGGCGTTTTTTTAAGAATTAACTATAATCTAATTTTTGAGTTTCACAATGAACACATCGCAACCACGTGTGGGACGGCCCTGATTGCAAAACACAGGTATGCAGCAGTAGTTTTGAAACCAGTCTTGTGAGCACCCCCAACACAGCACGTTTTCTGTGTCTCCCTTATCTATCACACCTGATTCAACTCATCAGCTCCTATAGCAAGACCTGAAATAAGTGTGTCGGATATGAGAGATCGTTGTCTCTCTAAATGCCTGAATTTGGTTATGCTAGCATGTGTTTAAATATTTAAAACACATGTGTAACTAACCCCGCGTTAGTTTGTGCCCCGCGCTCCCCTACGTGTGCTATCAGCAACGTTACACACAAAAGTGCATTTTCAGCGTTTAAAATATGCACTTCATTTGATGAATAACGTGCTTCTCGACAGTTACTCTTTAATTCATGAATGTAATATAATTTCTGATTCGCCTACACGACCGCGTCGAAGCGCTTTCTCTCGCTTTATGACGACTACTTTCCCCTAACGCTGGCTAATAACGTGTTTATTAGATGGCTACTCTAGAATGACGGCAAAACAGCAGGCCAGAATTTCTAGATTAAAATTTACAAATGATTCTCATCAGCAGGTTTCTTTAATGGATCGTTCAAAAAGACTCACGTGATGGTTCATTCGTTATGATTCTGCCGTCCTCCAGTCCGTAATTCAGAATCGGTACTGATTTGAATCACACCGACTAATCCTTCACTAAATCAACTCGCTGAGTCGAAACGCTTTTGCCTACTGAATTGCTACAAGCTCACTTCTATTTGTCATTGTGAAAACGAAGCATATGTAGGCTTATTTTTTTTTTTTTTTTTTTTTGACCCATTTCTCTTTTTTTGCCTCTGCAGTTTAGCTCAGGAAAGAGGTCCAAATATGCGGAACATTAAAAGGATATTTATTGTGCTGCTCACATTTGCATTTGCATTGTGTGCCATTGCTTACATCTCTGTTTTTTATCACAAGACATTTACATTACCTCAAACCTGGTTGAATAAAGTCATGAATCTGACTTTTTATGAGGTAATTAACAACACTTATCATTTGCAAAATGATTTATTAGCACCACTCAATAAAGACCAGCAAGGAAGTACAACTGTTGCACAAACAACAGACATCCCTATCTATTATCATGTGGCTCATCCAAGTAATTATCATTTCATTCTGGATGAACCTGATAAATGTAAGCAGAATCCGTTCCTGGTCTTGATGGTCCCCGTGGCCCCCCATCAGGTTGATGCTCGTAACGCCATCCGGAGCACATGGGGGAATGAAAGCTCAGTCCAGGGAAACACAGTGCTGACATTGTTTTTGGTGGGTTTGACTGGAGGACCAGAAGCACAACAGCAGCTTGAGGAAGAGAGTCAACAGCACAGAGATTTACTGCAGAGCAACTTTGTGGACTCATACTTCAACCTGACCATAAAGACGATGGTGATCTTGGACTGGTTGGCCACTCGTTGCCCTCAAGCAAATTATAGTATGAAAGTTGATTCTGACATGTACTTAAACCTGGAGAACCTAATGAGCCTCCTACTGGCTCCCAACACACCCAGAGAAAACTACATCACAGGATATTTGATGTGGGACCGGCCTGTCGTCAGAGACACAAACTCAAAATGGTATGTATCAGAGGAATTGTACCCTGAACCCAAATACCCAACGTATCTGCTTGGAATGGGATATGTTTTCTCCAATGACCTGCCAAAAAAAATAGTTGAGGCTTCCAAAGTTATGAAACCCTTTAACATTGAGGACGCATATGTGGGCACTTGTCTGAAACACTTGGGCATTGCACCCTCAACTCCCCCAGACCCTTCACAGTTTAAAGCTTATCTGGGACAATATATACGAGAGGATTTTTTCAGGGTTATTACGACAATACTGGGATCTCCACAGCAGCTAAGAGACATCTGGAAAGACATAAAGAAAACTTCATGAAACTCAGTTTAAGATCTCAGTAAATTAACAGGTTTGACTGACAACTGAGACATCTTTAACTTCTGGGTGGGGCTATGACGTACACCGAACCACACACGCAGAACACGTTCTTCAGGAAGAACTTCTTTGAACAGAAAACAGGGTTTTAAAAACAGTGCTGTTACGTCCCTTATGTTTTATTTGTCTTTGTTCTGTTTTGGGAAGTGTTGTATGTGTGTTTCTGTGCAGGATGACCATGATTGGTTCCTGTCTCCTAATTCGTGCCCCACCCTGCCTGGTCAGCTGACTTCCTGCGGCCTATAAAAGATCTCATCATCACTTCCTGCTTCAGCTTTGTGCTCATTTGCTGTGTTTACTTTTCATCGCTCTGTTAGTTAGTAAGTTTATGTTAGTAAGACTGAGATTCTGTGTGTGTTCGTTTTGAATGTTTAACTGTGAGAGTTTGTTGTTCGTTAGTGCATTCGCCAAATATTTGTACCTCTGACTACTGCCTGTCTGACTCTGATTTTGGATTGCCCCTCTTTGGCCTTGGTTGCTGATTGTAAATAAGTGTATATACTATTCTTGGGGAGGTAGGGAGACCGATGCCATTTTTGTTGAAACCTTTTGTTGATTGTTTTTGTACAGGGAGTTAGGGATGTTTTATTGTATTTTCTTTTCTTTTCTTTTCTTTTCTTTTCTTTTGTAAATAAGGAATTTAGAGGGTTAAAATATTAGTTGTTTTCTGTTTGTTATTTTGGCCTGGTCGGCTCCTGAAGTCAATTCCCCCACTTCTATTTGTAAAAAAATCATTGTTTTCATTTAAACTATTGTTCATTTGCTTTCAAACTCCTCTGCGTCCTCGCACTCTTTCATGTTGCACCTTCACCCTAGACAGGGCGTAACAAGTGCACATGGGTGAGACTCCAGCCAGCAATGTTTGCTTTTAAACAAAAGCAGAGCGGTGGAAAACAAAAATGCCTTGTGTCTGAAATAATCTGATGGCTGTGAGATATTACAATGACATACATACAGCTTTTTAATGGCTATATTACAACTTTTAAGTTTAAAATTACATTCATATGGAATTAACATACACATGTATGTAGAAAGTCCATATAATAACATTTTTAACTGAAAAGGTGAACTGTGTTCGCAAAGAAAGTGTAGTTTTAATAAATGTCTATTGGGGCAGGTTGTCAACTGTTGTCATGTATACCTTGTAATTTTATACAATTTATTAATTGACAGTATCTGTTGTTCAGAACCAAGGTTCATTACATTTTTGATTTTTATTGTTTCATGGGTTATTTAACTTATTTACTCTTTAGGTATTGCTGGGGAATCAGTTTTCCTACAGTATATCACTGTTCAGAGTTCAGTAAAAACTTTAATTCAAATGTGCTTCACTAGTCTAAAGACTGCAAGTTTGTAAAAAGTATTTAAATGCATAAATGTATTTTTGTTTGTGAAAAAACTGTAAAGGTAGGTTTCATTTTACTTCTAGATTCACATTCTTAAACAATGATATCGACCTTACATTTATTGCTATTTTAAACACTTCAGGAAGAGAACCATTGGGCAAAATTGTTGAGGTAACATTAGCATATAAAGAAAGCAAGAGTGCACAAAAGCCAATGAAATGTGTCAGACTGCTTGTGATGTTTCTCATTTGTAAGATTCTTTTGATAAAACTCCCTGCTAGTCATGCACTATTCTCATAACAGATAATATGCAAATTAGGATACGCCCAGTTTTGACTATGCTACATGTAATATGAATTAGGTTACATTTGCAAGGTACACAGCTGGTAAAATGAACTCCTATTTGGCTGGTTTTAGAGGGGTTTTGGCAACTTCTTTGGCTTGCCAGCATGGTCTTAGCTGGTCAGGCTAGGAGACCAGCTTGAACAACCAGCTAAAACCAGCCTAGCCAGCTATTTTTATCTTTACCAGCCAACCAGCCTAAGCTAGTTTCTGTTTGAATGGGCAGTAGACCAACTCATCACCTTGGTTTCCTCCACAAAAATCGATTGGCTCTTTTGGCTTTGGGATTACTTTTGGCTCTGTGACCAATAAAAGTTTATGATTCTTAGACATTCAATAAGTATAATCTTTACAAATTAACACAAACTTACGAAATTTGAAGCCTAAAATATAACCACCTTATTACCGGTTATAGGTCTCATTCCTTCAGCACACGAAGGCAAGATTGCAGGCTATCTCTCAACAATATGGTAGGGATAGGACGATAAATCGTTGAAACGCGAATCGAGAAATGATTTGGTATCGATTCGAGGTTTTCCGACCACATCGAGATTCTGTCAAATCGATTCTGACCTTAGTTTTGAACAGCAGATGGCACTGCTTGCTTTAGAAACAGAAGTGTTCTGCTTGTTTCCAAATCCTTACACGCACTTGAACCTAAAATAATCAATCATACAATTTGAAAAGGTTGACGCGAATTACAAGGGTGTTCATAGTGGGCTGTGTTTACAATAATTACCCGTCATAAAAGCATTCTGAGTCGAGGTAAAATTACATGACAAGTTCTCTTCAGCACTCTTCTTAATGAGCATTTGAGTGTGCGGATAAAAACTAGATAAAGCGCCATTCGCTGTTAAAATCTAAGCTCACAATCGATTCGAAAGAGAATAGCGATGCATTCGGAAGATCTCAGAATGTCCCATCTTAACAATGGACCTTTCTCACATTTCCGGGTTTCTCATAGCGTAAGTCGTCATAGTTGGGTAAATTCCGAGAGCAGTGAATGGGAGAGTACCACAAATATATTTTTTGTATTCCCATTTGCTCATATAGCAAAAGAAAAACTACACGATAGTGTTTTCACGACTTTAAACCAAAGGGGAAAAAATGAGCTAGATTTATATCGGCAGTCAGAAGAGAGAACAATGTCAAATTTACCGTCCCTCCCATAGACGCTGCATTAGAAACATAGCGTTAGCGTTTTTTTGTAACTTGATGAAAAGGTGATTTAATACAAAGTATAGTGTTATACATGTACATACATATTTCTTTTTTTTTTTAAATCAAAATATAAAAAACTTTAAAGGATTTATGATGATGATGACCGTTGAAACGTGTCATCACAGGCTTGTGAAAAGGGTCCATACGCTGATCCTTTTCTGAAGACAAATAACTCCATCAAGTGGTCACACAATAACATTAAGAACATGCAGTGTGTCATATTTATGACACACTAGCCAGCGTAACGATTTTCAGCGTGGCTTAATAAAGATTTAATAGGAATTTGTCCAGCGCATACATTCAGCTGGCATGAAATGCATGAAAATGTTATCTTAGGAAAACGACCTTCAGTGGTTAAAGAGTTTTACTTTTTCGTTATGACAGAAAACGACATGTCCAGACATGTCATGTTTAAATGCTGCACGTTTGTGACTGAATTAGAGCCCCGATTACTTGAAGGTTTTAATAGGTTTAACAAGCTGTTTATGACAAGTTGGTGATAAGTTGTATACAGTATTTGAATGGAAAAGACCAAAAACTCCGAAGCTGTTTTAAGATTAAGTATTTTAAAGTACTAAAAAAACATGACAACGTCACACATTTGAATCTTAATCTTAACACGTTCTTTATATGTTCTGATTACCAGAATTTGCTATATGTAATTAAACGCCAGAGCCAAGATTGAAAGTTCTTTCGAGATAAAATGTTCTTTATAAGTCAGAATATGGACGATTGCTTAATATATAGTGCAAAACAAAGAGATTGAATTTCTGGGCAAAAATATCTTGATGTTGTTGTGTATATATACACAAATGTAGATTTGTCAAAAATTGTATGCAATTTAAAAATGACTTTAGAATTTTATTGCAATCCATAAAACATTTAAAAACGAAGAGTGCTTTAAAACTGTAATTTAAATTTGTGTTATAATTAGCTTTTATTATTATTTTAATGTTTATTTTTATTTCTTTATTTATAGTAGTATTATTTTGTGTATTATATATGCTGCTTGGATTTAATGTTAATGTGTTTAACAATGGAAAGATGACAAAGCCTGTTTGTTATTTAAAGGTTTAATAAAGTGATTAAAAAAGCTTAGTATATACAGTGACGTGAGTCACGTGACATACGGCGAGCACGCCTCCACAACTGACACTTCGAGCGCACAAGAAAGGAAAATACACTTTTCTGAGTCGTGAAACTTTTTATTTCGTAATGAGTTATGAAGATAACGTTTAAATAATGACACAGATCCGGTCTACACCATCTCCTGCAGATATTGAATCAGGACAGTGCGTTTGTCTGAGGCACTTCTTTTTAGCTACTTCATCTGTGTCTGACAGAAGTTTTTGTCTTTCTGAGGTGGGTGAACGAATAAATAGCTTTGTAAATGTACAAAATAAAGTACTTAAACTCTGGAAAGACACTTTTTTTTTTTTTTTTGTATTATTCTTGTGAATAGTACTGGTGGCGGGAGTTACCATGGAAATCGCGCAGACATCAGCTGCTGGATGCTTTTGCTCCTAAGTGAAAGTTGTAGAAATCAGCCCATTATTGTGGTTTTAAACTACTCTGTATGGTCAGAACATGACAAGAACTTCATATTTTTTAATTCTTTACACTTTTCCAGTTATTCCTTAACAACATAAATATCTCAATAGAAAATATTATTTCTTATTTTCTGCATGTTCTAATGAGTGATATTGTTTCAAATCAAGAAACAGGTTTGTGTTACCTGACCTCAGCAGATTTTGCAGTGCAGGCTGAAGTATTAATAATAATAATTTTCTTGTCTCTTAGAAAGGCACATTTGACAGTAGCTTGAGTTAACAGTAGTATAGCTTGAGTTAGGATGCAGATGAAAATATGTTCATTATCACAAAAAGTAACATCTGTAAAAAAATTTAACAATTACCTCTTTTTTTATATGGTGAAATGTAATTAAGCTAACACAACATGCGATGTATGACACACCAGTGTAACGATTTTTAGCGTGTTTTACTAAATATTTACATAGGAATTTGTCCTGCACACCCAGATGACATGAAATGCATGAAAATGACCTTCGTTTGTTAAAGAGTTTTCTTTTTGTTTTGACTGAAAACGTCACGTCTTTAGACATTCATGTTTAAATGCTGCACCCTGCTGGTGACTGTTATGAATTACTTCAATTAAAGTTCAGTCATGAATCACAAGAGCGGTTCACATACTGGAGCTACATATTGGTAACGAATTAATGAATTGACCACAATAGAGCACTGATTACTTTAAGCTTTTAACAGGTTTAACAGTTTTAAGCACACATACATCTGCAAGATGTCTGTTAAAGATCACTTGATCTAGAAAGAATCTGCTGTGTTCAAACATCTAACAAATGTCTGTAAGATGTCAGTTTTACATATTCAAAATCATAAACATCTTAAAGATATCTAATACACGTCTATTTGACATCTGATCGACGTATTGCAGATGAGCAAACACTCTAAAAAAATACGTCTTCCAGATGTAAATGCAGATGTCAAATAGTATCAGGGTATTTCTGATACATGACAAGATGGTGACGACAAGTTGTATACAGTATTTGAATGAAAAAGCCCCAAAACTCAGAAGCTGTGTGTCACGATTAAGCATTTTAAATTACTAAAAAAATATGACAACAGTGGTATTACACTTTTGGTTCTTATGCAAAAAACAAAACAAAACAAAACAAAACAACAAAAAATAATAATAAAAACGGTAATGCGCATGCGCGTCAAAGGCGATTACTATAACTGCCGTAGTGGTTTTATTTTTCCCGCTCACTAAGGCGCACACTCTGCAGAAAAGTGCGAAAGTAGCGTTCGTTTACATATTTTAAGTATGAACCCTTTTAACTTTTACGTCTGATAAAAGCTTCGCAATTTATGCTTTCATAAACAACCGGCGCCTCTGTTGTGACACCTCGTAAACTTTTTTTTCTAAACACAAACAAGCGTCAGAACTCAGTGTTGTTTTTGAATCACACCCAAGCTTTTAAAAAAAACACACAAAGCTCTTCATTAATTTCTTTAATTAAACCAGTTTGTCAACACACAGACTTCAAAGAAGGTGTGAAGTGCACACTTAAGTTTAAGTGGTAAAACATCTAAAACCTGTTTTTTATATATCAAGCATGTTTTCCCTGTTTTGTAGTTAAATCCAAACCACAAGCAATAACAGCCGAGAACATTCCATTCACACACACCCAAACATATATTTACAGAAAATTGTATATATATATATATATAGTATAACGATACAATATAACGTAATAAAACAATTAAGGAATTAAAGGAGAACCAGTAGAAAACCAAACTGAACTCAGACCTGCAGATAAAATATTTACTCAAGAGGCCTTTTCACTCTTCGCAACTGACAGGCAGCAGGAGGGGCTAGAGATTTCCATAAAGCTTGTGGGTTCCCATGGCAAGCGATGAGGACATGTACATTGGATCTGTGGGAACGAAGGTAACCCTGAGGTCACAGGCTGGGGTGCCCAGCCAACATGTATATGTGGGGCCCACATGGTTTCTGCTGGGTCTACATGGGTACCAAGTGGGCATGGTCCCAAAATAGGCATCTTATCTGGGGCCCACTTGGGTCAGCTAAGTAGGTCCCACACGGGCAAAAACAGATGGGCTCCCTATGTGGGACCTAGTTGGGTCACAAATGGGAAATGAGTGCTTGGGCTCGAAATGGGCAACACAAATGGGGCCCATATGAGTTTAACAAATGGGTTAGACATGGACAAACACAATTAATCCCATATAGGCTACCTACACTGGCCCAAGGTAGTACCCACATAGGCCACCTCTATATGGGCTCAGAATGGGGAAACACATATGGGGCCCTCTTGGTCAAACCATATGGGTAAAACATGGGCAAACACAATTAGTCTCATATAGGCTGCCTACATGGGCCCAAGGTAGTACCCACAAAGGCTACCTCTATATGGGTTCTGAATGGGGAAACACATATGGGGCCCTCTTGCTCAAACCATATGGGTAAAACATGGGCAAACACAATTAGTCTCATATAGGCTGCCTACATGGGCCCAAGGTAGTACCCACAAAGGCTACCTCTATATGGGCTCTGAACGGGGAAACACATATGGGGCCCTCTTGGTCAAACCATATGGGTCAAATATGGGCAGACACAATCAGTCCCAATAAGCTACCTACACTGGCCCAAGGCGGGACCCACAAAGGCTACCTCTATATGGGTTCTGATTGGGGAAACCCATATGGGGCCCTCTTGGTCAAACCATATGGGTAAAACATGGGCAAACACAATAAGTCTCATATAGGCTGCCTGCATGGGCCCAAGGTAGTACCCACAAAGGCTACCTCTATATGGGTTCTGAATGGGGAAACACATATGGGGCCCTCTTGGTCAAACCATATGGGTAAAACATGGGCAAACACAATTAGTCTCATATAGGCTGCCTACATGGGCCCAAGGTAGTACCCACAAAGGCTACCTCTATATGGGTTCTGAATGGGGAAACCCATATGGGGCCCTCTTGGTCAAACCATATGGGTAAAAAATGGGCAGACACAATCAGTCCCATATAGGCTGCCTACATGGGCCCAAGGTAGTACCCACAAAGGCTACCTCTATATGGGTTCTAAATGGGGAAACACATATGGGGCCCTCTTGCTCAAACCATATGGGTAAAACATGGGCAAACACAATCAGTCCCATATAGGCTGCCTGCATGGGCCCAAGGTAGTACCCACAAAGGCTACCTCTATATGGGTTCTGAAGGGGGAAACACATATGGGGCCCTCTTGGTCAAACCATATGGGTAAAACATGGGCAAACACAATTAGTCTCATATAGGCTGCCTTCATGGGCCCAAGGTAGTACCCACAAAGGCTACCTCTATATGGGTTCTGAATGGGGAAACACATATGGGGCCCTCTTGGTCAAACCATATAGGTAGAACATGGGTAAACACAATCAATCCCATATGGGCTACCTACATGGGCCCAAGGTAGTACCCACATAAGTAATCTTTGTATGGGTTCTGAACAGTGAAAGACGTGTAGGGCCCTCTTGCCAAACTATATGGGTCAGACATGGGCATACACAATCAGTCCTTTTTAGGTTGGCTACATGGGCTCAAGGTAGTACCCACATGGGTAATCACTGTATGGGTTGTGAATGGGGAAATACATATGGGGTAGTGATCTTCCCATCACTAATATGTGGTAGGGTGACCAAACGTGCCGCTTTCTGGGGACATATTCTGCACAGGATTTCTATATTGCTTAAATTAACCAGGTTGGTTGCTTCATCATCCAGGATCATTGCATGACAACAAAGTACCGCGAGAATGATTCGAAAGGATGGAGCATCAGCTCTGCTCTGCATAGCTCTTGCAGTACTTTGATGTCGTACAATAATCAATCAGCACAGTGAAAACAACCAACACCTGGTTATTTTAGGCAATTTAGAAATCATGTGCTGAATGTGTCCCCAGGTAGTGCCATGTCTGGTCAAACAAATAGGGGACCCTCTTGGGTAAGACATGAGCAAACATAATCAGCCCCATATAGGCTGACTGCATGGGCCCTAGGTAGTACACATATAGGTACTAGGTGGAGTTTGGGATCTATGTGGGTACAGTATTGACCTTATTCACCATTTTTAAAATATTGTCTTTGAACTTCCATTTGTGTGGTAGCATGGCATTTCTGTCTAAGTAATTTAGCTGGTAAAGTGGATTTATGTATTGTAGAGTTAACAAAAGTTATTGTAAACACTGTAATGTTTAAAGCAAATGTCTTAACAAATGTCAGTAGACAGACAGAAGAAAGACAGAATGGACATTTATGTTTCTGATGGGAAAAATCCAATGTATATCCAGAAATCTTATTTGCAGCATATGATACAGGGGTTCAGAATAAAGTGCTGTTTCATTCAGTTAGCATATTGTGTTTTGTGTTCAGTTTTCTTTTTGAACCAACAGTACAGACTTTTCTTTTCAGTCTAGTCGGCACATGACCGACCTTCAAAGATGAAATATGATTGAAATAATGTCAGCTGCTGGTTTAACATTGACACAAATTGATAATGTAAAATGCTAAATCATTCAAATTTGTTTTTAACAAAAAAATCTTTAAAAAATAAATAAATAAAAATAATAATAATAATAACAGATCTGTATGTTGAATAAATGTCATGTCTATAACAAGAAATATCTGGCGTTTGAATAATTATGATTATTAACATTTTATTTATTAGCATTTTACGATATTTTGATCAAAACACCTCTTCAAAATCCAAATGTATATGTATAATTTTAATTATTAGCATTAGTAACAATAATTATAATAGATACAGTTTTAATCTCAAAAGAGCAGTGAGATTCTGTGTGCACTTTTACATATCACTATTACATTTTTATTCATACACTGTCATGAAAACACTGTTTGACCAATTAATCAAATGATACTAAATACACACACGTTTGTTAAAAAAAAAAAGTTTATTTTCCATTACCAATCTGAAACAATTTCTATTGGTTGTTTCACCTGTTGCTTTCATCAGGATTGGTTAATCTGACTGTCATTCACGAAACTGGCCAATGACAGCTTCGCGCGCCTTTTTGCTAGTGCAGTTTGAAAATATACTAATCAGTTTGTTGATGTGCTGCTACTGATCCGCAAGATTACGCGCTCAGTTCCTGATTATGTGCCTGTTAAATTCTTATTGTAAACTAATTTGAACTGTCAGATGTTAACGGAGAACAGAAGCTGGAATGTGAACACAGAGGAAGGGGCAGACTGGATGTGTGAGATCGCGAAAACATATGACGATGTCAGGTAACAAAATATTTTTCAGTCAAACCATCATAAAGTTATGATTTGTACCCACAATTAATTAATGTGAGTGAGAGGAAATTAAAGGGAGAGGCTAATCGCGATTAGCATATTAGCGCGCTGGCATATTAGCACGTATTTCAGTGTAAATTAGTGTTTGACCCTGGTGAAAAAAGTTTATGCTGGTCCTTGACCAGCAACATGACCAGCAAAAACCAGCAAAGGACCAGCATAAACCAGCATCAAAACCTACCTAACCAGCATCCCAGCATCAAAACATACCTACCAGCATATGCTGGTTTTTTCACCAGGGGAAGTTGGTGTGTGTTTGTGTGTATTAATGTTTAGTTTAAAACTCAAACTCATGAGAAGTAAAGGAGCACTGGAATAAGTGAAGTGAGTGATTAAACTGTAATTCACACTCGAAAACACTGGAATATATAAGAAAGTTGAGAGTGTTGTATGAGAGTGTTATGTTTTTGTAGATGACCGTTTTAAATACTGATAACTTCTAATGATAAGATATTGATTCACATTTTTAGATCAAGCACACGTTTTTCAGGGAAAACAGGCACCCAATACAGAGACTACAGTAAAATGTTAGTCAGTTTTAACCACTGTTTCCAGACCTGAACTGTGATTATAATCATAAGTACATTTGTAACACATTTCCTCCACTGGTGATAGAAAATCTGAGTAACTTTTTTCCCTGTTGTCTTTCTTTTTCTGAGGTGGCACAAAGAAAATGAAATAGAACTTGTCACCATCTTCAGTCCTTTATTTTATTCACTGGAGAACATCACAGCCTTCAGATGTGTCATATCAGGATAAATGCAACTGCAGGTAAAATTATATTATGGTAGATTTAATTGTGGTGTACAATTTTTTTAAGATACAGCTTTTTTAAGATACAGTTGTATTTACCTTGCTATGATATCTATGGGAAGAGTCCATTTTTTTGTGAATCCTCTTTGTCTTTCTTTTGGGGATGCACATTTTTCTGATGGTATTGTTATGCATTAGGTTCATGTTTCAATCATAACTAACAGTTTCAAAGCTGACAGTTTGTTTATGTTGCCTAAATGGCTTATAATGGCAGATTTCAGTACAATTTAAATATGTTTTGTTTAAGATTGTAAAGGAATGGTAAAAAAAAGAAATTATTCTTTTTAAGGACTCGTTGGGCCCACCCCACTACAGATTCAGCAAGGATCCAGCTGATCACTGCCAATTTGAAGGAGGATTGTCCTTTATC
>VONZ01003375.1:0-22953 GCA_012976165.1 Labeo catla
GAGCTCGGTCTGCAGGACAAGACAGGACTGGACTGGACTGGACTAAAGACAGACAAAAGACAGTATTTAGTGAACAACTAGACGAGGAATTATCAGTATCACAAACAGGAAGACAAGCTAGCAAACGTAGACTCTAGCACAGCAAAGTAGAACAATGAACTGGCAAAACAAGAGGGAAAGGGAGAACAATATAAAGGTGCAGAAAACATTAGGAACAGGTGAGAACACTCAGACAAACGAGAGAGGAACACGAGGACCAGGTGACGACACTCAGACAAACTAGGACTAAACAAGGGGGCGTGGCAATGGGTAACAAGGAGGCAGGACAAGGGGAGCACATGGCAGACAACAACAAAGACAGAGCCATGTGCTCAGACACAACACAAACATAGAAACAGGAAACAAAGACAAGACTGTCAGGGGAGAACCCTGACAAATGGTCACAATATCAATAGAAAACAAAACGGCAAAACTTACAGCATGTGTAAAAAACAGTTGTAGAAACAGCCAGTCTCAATTATTCAACGATGGAACAAGGAGATCTCGGAACAGGCAAAGATGGGTCAACACTGATTCTTGAGACATGGGACAAAACATGTCCGGCAATTGTAACCGCTATTAAGTTTAATAATGAAAAGATTTTCAGTTGTAAATGTTACGAAGGATTAAGAATAGAATTTATTTAACACAGTTATTATAATTTAATGCTATCATTATTATATGAAATCTATGACAAGTATTGTCTTTTCACTACATCTAAAATAGTGTCCACAGAGAAGGGTTCATTCATAGGCAATAAAATGACTAAAAATGTCTTTTATTTTTTTTATTTTTTTTTTTTTTTAGTGATGAAAAAGAGTTTGTTTTATCCAAAGGAACACGTAATATTATCTCATATCAAAGCGATTTTGTTTTTACAAGGACACATGCCTGTTTCATAATGTTTCAAAGTTGTGTCCTCACTTTTTGTCAACACCGTCAGACATTTAGTAAATGTAAAATAATAATAATAATAAATAAATAAAATAAAAAATCAGGGGATAGGGGCAGCTGTTACTGTAACATACCCCTTTGCCACATTCCACCTCTGCAGAATACTACTACATGAACTCTGAATCAGAATCAGAAAGAGCTTTATTGCCAACTGCATACAAGGAATTTGTTTTAATGTCACAGGGTTCCAGTGCACAGAGACAACAACAACAACAAACAGACAATAAAATAAGATGAGAATTTAAAAATAAAATAAAAATAAATACACACATGTAAATATAAATAGACAAAAAATGTAATTTTAATTGAAAAATAAAATAAATTGTATATACAGTTGTGCTATAGATGATAGGAATGGAATAGAACAGAATGGGATGCCGGGATGTATAAGTACAAGGTTATTGCACAATCTTATCGCACAGGTTATAATTGCATCTGTCTCCGGTGTAGACTTGTGAAGATTAATTTTAATGCGGATTCCATACTGTAACCTAAAATAAATGTGCTCTATTACTATTCTTACGCGATCACTTTTTTTCTTTTAATGAAATAACTTAAAAATGGGGTGCCTCGCATACATAAAAAAAATATATCTACAGATAGCTTGAAATGTCGACTTGTAAACGAACCAATTCAAAACGAAAGCAAATGCTCCCTGATAATGTAATCTGTGTGGAGGTTGCATTTCTCTCTAAAGGCGCGTCCAGTACTGTGGAGATGAGAGTCAGCACCGTGAATTTAATCTTGCAGCCGACAAGAAAACATTCGTTTATTATTAAATAATTAAAATGTCTCATTTTGTTCATAATTATTCGCAAACTTAATGCTTGTGCTTGAGTGTAATATATTAAGGCTGATTATGGATTAGTAGACAGTATGTTTTTTTAAGATTAGCTGAATAATGACTACTAAATAATAATGCACTACTACTAGTAACTAGAAACATTGTAAGTGCCCTATTAAATGCCCTCTAGATATCTATGTTTACGTTTTTAAAACATTTAATACACGTTTGCATATAGTCTGATAAATTCTACTTTCAAAACGATCACGTCGATAAAGGAGAGATGTCATATCCCTAACACTGATTTTTCCTTTGAAACACAACAACGAAAATTGAAATAAAATTGATATTTTATGTTTTGTAAATGGTCAGTCCTTCTCCATTCTTCAGATATTGTTGCTTCTGGTTTGTGCATTGTAATCACAGTAAAATGTACAAATGTCTGGAGTTAATTTTCAGGGGTTTAGAAAGTATATAAAGAGATGGTTCAGTATATTGGTAATGAATGCATTCTGTGAGAATTTATATTTCAGGTTTTGACTGTGAATGTCAGGACCATAATGCTGGAACTGCCCTATAATGAAACTAAAGTTAATGAGTGAAAAAACAGAAACTAAAGAAATTGAAAAAAGTGAAGAAAAATTACCTATTGTCATGAGTCAGGCTTCTGTGGCTCCCTCCGATCGCCACCGGAGGGCACCCTCTCCCGAATATTGACTGTTTTTGGACTCCATTTCCCATGTTCCCCGTACCTGGGTCTGATTGCTCTTCCAGGTGTTCCCCATCTCCTCCCCTATTTATACTGCTTCCGGACTCTTTCACGTTGCGAAGTCTTGTATTGCCCCGGCTGCATTTCTGAGCGTTTTTCCCTGTTATTGGATTATCTGTGTTTGACCTAGGATTGTTTTCTCGTTGTTTGATTCTCTGCCGCCTGCCCTTTGGACTCTATTGCTTTGGACTCTGATACTGCTCTGCTAGCCGCCAGCCCCGACACTTCGCCTGCCTGTGACCATTCTTTGTTTATTCTCTGCTGTCCCTGTCGCTGTTTCCTGACCCCCGCCTGTCTGACCACGTTTTCTCTAATAAAAGCTGCAAATGGATCCTCAGGCTTCTGATCAGTCATTACAGAAGACTTCGCCGGACACCGATCCAGCAGCAGTGTTTCAGCTCACCACGGAAGTGTCAGCGCAAGCTACCATGCTAGCTTCTCATCAACAGCAGCTACAGCATCTCACTACACTCACGGAGGAGCTAGTTAAGACGCTACAGGCCCTTCGCCTCGCTGACATTTCTCCTCAGCCTGCTGTCTCGCCGCAACCTCTCTCCACTCCTAGCCACACCACCACCAGCCCTCGTCTAGCATTTCCTGAGAAATTCGACGGATCGGCTGGAAGATGTAAGGGGTTTCTCATGCAATGTTCTCTGTTTGTATCGCAGCAACCGCAGTTATACCCCACTGATGACAGTCGAATTTCCTTTGTATGCTCGCTACTGACTGGAAGAGCTCTGGATTGGGCTACAGCGTTGTGGGAAGGTGAACACACCACATTTCCCTCATTTACCGTCTTTTTGCAACGCTTTCGGGAGGTGTTTGATCACTCGGCTTACGGAGAGGAGGCGGGTGAGCAGCTCCTCGCTCTGCGTCAGGGACGCAGCACTGCAGCGGATTATGCCCTCACTTTTCGCACCCTCGCAGCCCAGACGGGTTGGTCGGATGACCCACTGAAACTGCTGTATCGTAAGGGATTAACATCGGAACTGCAAAGCGAGCTGGCCTGCCGCGATGAGGGTAAATCTCTCGATGAGTTTATTGAACTGTCTATCCGTATTGATAACCTCGCCCGCTCTCGACGACCCCCGCGCTCTGTTACAACGCCTCATCTCCCTACCGCTGCCACTTCGGAACCCGAACCCATGCAAGTCGGATTCACTCACCTCCCCGCAGAGGAGCGTGAGCGGAGAATTCGACAACATCTCTGTCTGTACTGTGGACAAGAGGGTCATCTACGGGCTGCCTGTCCCATCCGTCCCTCGCCTCGCAAGACCAATGCGGTGAGTTTTAAACGTTCTAATCAAACTGCCTTCGATATTCCTGTAACCCTGATGTTTCATGATAGAACGATCACCGCTGCAGCCATGATTGATTCTGGTGCCGCTGGCAACTTCATTGATATTCAATTTGCTAATGTTCATAATATTCCTCTCGTTGCATGTGGTTCCCGGGTGGCAGTGGCAGCGCTAGATGGTCGCCCCCTGGGGAGAGGTGAGGTTAAGTTCATCACCGACGACATCACTCTCAAGACGGGCTTGAGACACACTGAGAACATCCGTCTGTTTGCCATCGACTCGCCTCTTAACCCCATCATTCTGGGAATGCCGTGGCTCGAGAGACATAATCCTCGCATTTCCTGGGCGGCCAGAAAGATTCTCCAATGGTCCGATCACTGTAACCAGAACTGTCTTCCCTATGAGACCATCACACCTCCTCAACAGATAACCATCCAACCATCTGCTACACTCGAACTACCTGCCGAATACCTCGACCTGGCAGAAGCCTTCAGCAAGACCAAGGCCTCCAAACTGCCCCCTCACAGACCTAACGATTGTGCCATTGAACTCATTCCAGGGTCCCTACCACCCAGGGGAAGGATTTTCCCCTTATCTCAACCTGAATCTGAAGCCATGAAAATGTATATCGAGGAGGAACTGGCTAAGGGGTTCATCAGACCATCCACATCTCCAGCTTCAGCGGGGTTTTTCTTCGTTAAGAAGAAGGACGGGGGTCTTCGTCCCTGCATTGATTATCGTGGTCTCAACGACATTACCATCAAGTACCGCTATCCCCTACCACTAGTCCCATCGGCTCTGGAACAGCTTCGTTCAGCCCGTTACTTCACCAAATTAGATTTACGCAACGCATACAATCTCATCCGCATCCGGGAGGGCGATGAATGGAAGACGGCTTTCTCTACCACCACTGGCCACTACGAATATTCCGTTATGCCCTTCGGCCTGGTCAACAGTCCATCGGTGTTTCAGGCCTTTGTCAACGACGTATTCAGGGACATGCTCAATCGATGGGTCATAGTCTACATTGACGACATACTGATTTTTTCAGACACCCTAGAATCACACATACAACATGTCCGGGCAGTATTACAAAGACTCATCGACCACCAACTCTACGCCAAGTTCGAAAAATGTGAGTTCCACCGCACTGTTACCTCCTTCCTCGGCTACATTATCGGCTCAGAGGGGGTAGCCATGGACGACAAGAAGGTCCAGGCCGTTCTCAATTGGCCTCCACCCACATCTGTCAAGGAACTGCAACGATTCTTGGGATTCGCTAACTTCTACCGGCGTTTTATAAGAAACTTCAGCTCTGTTGCAGCTCCGCTTACGTCTCTTCTCCGGAGAGGAGGTAAAAGGCTTGTGTGGACACCTGAGGCTGAGAGGGCTTTTCAGCAGCTGAAGGAACGGTTTACTTCGGCTCCCATCCTTCACCATCCAGACCCCGAGCGGGGGTTTGTGGTCGAAATTGATGCTTCAAACACTGGCATAGGGGCTGTACTCTCGCAACGTCAGGGCTCTCCACCAAAGCTGTTCCCCTGCGCCTTCTACTCTCGCAAACTTTCACCCACCGAGCAGAATTACGACGTGGGAGACCGTGAATTACTCGCCATGAAGGCGGCCTTTGAAGAATGGCGGCATTGGTTGGAGGGAGCCAAGGAACCATTCATTGTGCTAACCGACCATCGCAACCTTGAATACCTCAGGTCAGCCAAACGCCTCAACCCACGTCAGGCCAGATGGTCTCTCTTCTTCACGCGTTTTGATTTCAGGGTCACATATCGTCCAGGCTCCAAGAACACAAAAGCCGACGCACTTTCCCGCCAATTTGAATCCTCCACTGCACCCTCCGACCCTGAACCCATAATAGCACCTTCCCTCATCCTCGGTCCCATACAGTGGGACATCATGACCGAGATTACAGAAGCCCAAGACAACGAACCGCCACCGCCAGAATGTCCTCCTGAGCGCACATATGTTCCTAGGGCTCTCCGTCAACGTGTGATGCAATGGGTACATGACTCCCCCAGCTCTGGTCACCCAGGAATTACCGCCACCATCCATCTTGTTACCAACCGTTTCTGGTGGCCCTCACTCCAGAGAGACACTACGGAGTTTGTTCGCAACTGTCCTGCCTGCAACATATCCAAATCCTCTCACCAACGGCCTGCCGGTCTCCTGCAGCCTCTTCCAGTTCCCCACCGCCCGTGGTCACACATTGCCATTGACTATGTTACCGATCTACCTGCCTCACGTAACTACACAACCATCCTCACTGTTATAGACCGGTTTTCCAAATCATGCCGACTGATACCCCTAACCAAACTGCCCTCTGCTTTTGAAACCGCCGAAGTATTGATGGAACAAGTCTTCAGGTTCTACGGCCTTCCAGAGGACATTGTCTCTGACCGAGGACCCCAGTTTACCTCTCGTGTCTGGGCTGCATTTTGCAAACATCTCAACATCAATGTTAGCCTCACCTCAGGATACCACCCGGAATCCAATGGACAGGCAGAACGCCTTAACCAAGAACTCACCCGCTTCCTCCGCACATACTGTCACAACAACCAACAGGATTGGAGCCGCTACCTGTTATGGGCGGAATATGCTCAGAACTCCCTCCGCAAGCCATCCACTGGTCTCACACCCTTCCAATGTGTCTTAGGCTTCCAGCCGCCTCTCTTTCCCTGGTCTGGAGAACCCTCAGAATTACCATCTGTTAATGACTGGCTACAAAGGAGTGAGGAGACCTGGAACATGGCTCATGTCCACCTTCAAAGAGCCATTAGAAGGGCACAGGAACAGGCCGATCGCCATCGGAGACCGCATCCAGCTTATACCCCTGGTCAGTGGGTCTGGCTCTCCTCACGAGATCTTCGCCTCCGACTTCCCTGTCGCAAGCTCAGTCCCAGGTACGTGGGTCCATTCAAAATTCTCCGTCAGATTACTCCAGTTTCATATCGTTTAGAATTACCTGCCCATTACCGTATCTCACCCACTTTCCATGTGTCTTTGCTTAAGCCCGCCGGTGCTCCGAGAGGAGAGGAGATCCAGGAGGAAGCCGCTGACGAGAGCACCCCTCCCTTGGTCGTGGATGGCGAGGAGGCTTACCAGGTGCACGAAATCCTGGACTCTCGACGCCGGGGTGGGGTACTTCAGTACCTCATAGACTGGGAGGGGTATGGCCCGGAGGAGAGGTCGTGGATCAATGCCCGGGACATCCTGGATCCCTCGTTGACTGCCGAATTCCACAGGACCCATCCGGAGAGACCAGCCCCTCGACCTCGTGGGAGACCCCGGCGTCACAATCCTTCTCGCTTCAGGAGCCGCTCGCAGGGAGGGGGCTCTGTCATGAGTCAGGCTTCTGTGGCTCCCTCCGATCGCCACCGGAGGGCACCCTCTCCCGAATATTGACTGTTTTTGGACTCCATTTCCCATGTTCCCCGTACCTGGGTCTGATTGCTCTTCCAGGTGTTCCCCATCTCCTCCCCTATTTATACTGCTTCCGGACTCTTTCACGTTGCGAAGTCTTGTATTGCCCCGGCTGCATTTCTGAGCGTTTTTCCCTGTTATTGGATTATCTGTGTTTGACCTAGGATTGTTTTCTCGTTGTTTGATTCTCTGCCGCCTGCCCTTTGGACTCTATTGCTTTGGACTCTGATACTGCTCTGCTAGCCACCAGCCCCGACACTTCGCCTGCCTGTGACCATTCTTTGTTTATTCTCTGCTGTCCCTGTCGCTGTTTCCTGACCCCCGCCTGTCTGACCACGTTTTCTCTAATAAAAGCTGCAAATGGATCCTCAGGCTTCTGATCAGTCATTACACCTATGAATGATTGAACCCTTCTCTGTGGACACTGTTTTCGATGTAGTGAAAAGACAATACGTGTCATAGATTTCATATAATAATTATAGCATTAAATTATAATAACTGTGTTAAATACATTCTATTCTTAATCCTTTATAACATTTACAACTGAAAATCTTTTCATTATTAAACTTAATAGCGGTTACAATTGCCGGACATGTTTTGTCCCATGTCTCAAGAACCAGTGTTGACCCATCTTTGCCTGTTCCGAGATCTCCCTGTTCCATCGTGGAATAGTTGAGACTGGCTGTTTCAACAACTGTTTTTTACACATGCTGTAAGTTTTGCCGTTTTGTTTTCTAATGATATTGTGACCATTATTAAAAAAGATTTAGTCTCTATTTACCTAATGCCAGAGCAGGTTTAGGCAAAGTGTCCGTTTTAGGAATAATGCCTCGTTTGGTTTGGCTTTTGCAATTGGCATTCAATGGCATACAGAGTATTATATACCACATAAAGTGCAGTGTTGCTTGTTTTTTTTTTTGTTTTGTTTTTGTTTTGTTTTGTTCTCAGGAGAGACGAGGCACCTCTGCGAGAGAGACACAGAAACTGGCCTAAAGAGTTTGTACTTCATTCATGTGCTGCTTTGTAATGCTTACAGTTTTTACCTTTTTAAATGTACGCGGCAACGCAGCAGTCGTTTTGGCAACATAAATGTAAAAATATATTGCAATAATAAGAAACTGTTCCAAGATTGCACATATGCCTATACTTTTTTAGTTTCATTATAGGGCAGTTCCAGCATTATGGGCCTGACATTCACAGTCAAAACCTGAAATATAAATTCTCACAGAATGCATTCATTACCAATATATTGAACTATCTCTTTTATAGTTTTTGGGAGACAACATTTTGTAGACTTTCTGTGATTTACAATGCACAAACCAGAAGCAACAATATCTTAAGAATGGAGAAGGACTGACCATTTACAAAACATAAAATATCAATTTTATTTCAATTTTCGTTTTTGTGTTTCAGAGGAAAAATCAGTGTTACGGATATGACATCTCTCCGTTATCGACGTGATCGTTCTGAAAGCAGAATTTTTCCGACTATATGCAAACGCGTATAAAATGTTTTAAAAACTTGAACAGAGATATCTAAAGGGTATTTAATAGGGCTTCCCCCATTTATGTTATTAGTGTTTCTAGTTACTTGTAGTGGTTAATTTAAGTCATTATTCAGCTAATCTTAAATTAACAGTCTACTAATCCATAATCAGCCTTAATATATTCCGCGCTCAAGCACACGCAGTACGTTTGCCGAATGATCATGAACAAAATGAGACATTTTAATTATTTAATAATAAATAATGATTTCTTGTCAGCTGCAAGATTAAATTCACGGTGCTGATTCTCATCTCCACAGTACTGGACGCGCCTTTAGAGAGAAATGCAACCTCCACACAGATTACATTATCAGGGAGCATTTGCTTTCGTTTTGAATTGGTTCGTTTACAAGTCGACATTTCAAGCTTTCTGCAGATATATACAGTACTGTGCAAAAGTCTTAGGCCACTAGTATTTTCATCAGCTAAAATGGTTCAAAGTCAGTTGAAGTCGGTCTTTTGCTGTAGTGTGTCAGTAGGAAATATAAGTTTACATTCCTAAACATTCATTTTGCCATTAATTATAATAATCCAGTGAGATTTTTGTGTGGAGCACAGGCTGTTGTCAGACTTCTTGTGCAAACAGAGATGTGATCTCTCCATCATTCAATCCAGTCTGTCTTAAGAAACAGAAAAAAACAGAGACAGACTAAATCCAGAAGAACTATGGCAACATCTCCAAGATGCTTTAAGAGACCTACACCTACAAAGCTACAGTACTGTGAAAAATTTTTAGCCAGTGAGACACATAAAATGAGGATGCTGTCAAAAACAATGTCATAAATAGATTTTCTAAGAACTTTTAAGCATTTGATGTGACCATCCTTTGCGTTTAAAGCAGTTTTTGCCCTATGTGCACTTGTGCAAAGTTTTTCAGGTAGCTTTGCAGGTAGGTTACTTGAAACATCTTGGAGACGTTGCCACAGTTCTTCTGGATTTAGTCTGTCTCAGTTTTTCTGTTTCTTCATGTAATTCCAGAGACAGACTAGATGATGGTGAGATCAGATCTCAATGTGGAGCACTGGGTGTTGTCAGACTCATTGTGCAAACAAAAATCTCACTAGATTATTACAATTAATGGCAAACAGAATGTTTGGAAATGTAAACCGATATTTTTTACTGACACACTACAGCAAAGGAAAGAAATAACTTAGCATAAAATTTATTAATAGTTTTACCTATAAGCTTTATTAATCCAAAATAAATGAGTTCAATAAGTGGGACCACGTTTTTGGCATGCGCGAGACCGTGTGTTTTCAATGCTGCAACCACCATTAGGCTCATTTGAGATGCGCCTCGCCTCGCCTGAAATGTAGGTGAGAGTAGGCGGCTGCAGTGAGGGGAGGAGTGAAATAAGTGCAGTCAAGACGGACATTTCTGACCTCTCGAAGTAGAACAGACACCTACGAGATCAAAGGCGGATATCGCGTTATCACACTCACGTGCTGTGTTGCTGATAAACATGATACAATTTCAGCTCTGTTGTTTTTATATGAAAATAAATATGATGAACAAGACACTCAAAGTGCTTGCTATTTAATACCATACGAAAGGCGTATTTATCATCCATTTTTACTTTAATACAAACGTGTATTTTAGATTTTTATAGAAATATGACAACAATCACATATCTCATGCAGAGATCGCACTGGCATAGTGTTTGGGAATATTCATGCATAATGTAAACATAACCACATGGTATTAGATTAAAAAATAAAACATTCTAGAAAATAACGGCAACATCACGGTTGTCTGAACCAATGAACTTTACGCTGTGTCGTCATCCAGGCATTTCCCATCGTGCTTTTGGTCAGCGCAGTCGGTAGAGAGCAACTGCACCCGACTGCTCAATCCCACACAGCCGCCTCGCCATCGCGAGAGTTTTTTGGCACACCTCAGCATGACATCAGAGCAAGGCGGACATAACTCGGACACATTTCTAACCGGCATGCATCTTGCGGTGATCACCGGTGATCGATTCTCCAAGCCTTTCTTTTTTTTTTTATCAAAATGTGCTTTTTTACCTTGCCATCACATATTTTCCAAGTCACAATATTTAAAAAAATTCAAAAGACATTCTCATGATAGACAGATTACATTTTTACACGTGACTAACAATTCCTCAACACATATAAAATATCATAATCAAATATTATCAAAATATTCATCTGACGAAGGTGACATGGACATGACAGAGTTGACACATCTGACGGTGGTGACAAAAACCTGATTTATCTGAAACAAGATAACTTATTAAAACAGTTATAAACACAACAGATAAAACAATTCCAAAAAACTTCTCAATTTCACCAGGGGCCTCATTTATAAAGCATGCGTACGCACCTCATTCATGTCTGTTTGCTGTGTACTGTCCCATGCCTGTTTCCGACCATGCTAATGAATAAACCTCTGCAGATGAATCCAAATGCTTCCTCTGTTACGAAGTGAACATGCATGGGTCAGTGTATTCCTAGGCCGGGCATGGGTCATCGATCAGTGAACAAAATCCAGAGGGCTAAACAAAAGGGGTAATCCGCAAACACGAGCAGAAATCCAGGCTAGGGCAAACAGTATCCAAAACAGGGTCAGGAAAATGGGTAATCCAATACACACAGGCAGGAATAACAGGACCATAGAACAGGCAAGGCAAAACTAGACTGAGTCTAGGAAAACTCGGACAGGCTCCATAAAAGTAGCTATCAACTATAACAGTGATAAATGTTAAACAACAGCCTGTGAACAGGAAAAGGAAGTCCAAGGCTTATATAGTGTGTTTGATTGGTTATAGCTGTATGTGTGATCCGAGCAATGGATGATGGGAAATGTAGTCCAGGGTTTTTATTAGAAATTCCTTTAATGTTGGATCCAGTTCTCCATTCGGTTCGGGAGTCATACGGGTCCAAAGCCGAAACTTTGGGGGACCATATCTCGGCCCCTCGGGGGCTATCAACCTGGGACCGGTAGCATTCAGTAGGCCTCCCAGGGTCCTACCACCACCCTGAGTTTGGTGGCGTTTGCCCCGGTCCGGGGGAGCTATAGCTGGTCAAATTTTAAAATTTGGGGGCCTCTATCTTGCGGCTGGTGGCGTTGGATAGGAGGCCTCGGGGTCTACCCCCACCCTGAGTTTGGTGGAGTTTGGCCAGGATTTGGCCGAGTTATAGTCCCAACAACAATCCCAGCCCAAAGCGGCCAAAACCTAAGTCGATACAGGATGACCAGTGGTAGCTCTGAAAAATGACTAAGTTGATATTGACTTAGGTTTTGAATGACCTTTTCTCCCAAAAAAACAGCTAAGTCAATGCAGGGTGACCAGTGGTCGAGCTTGGGTCCAACCTCCACCCTCCTTGAGGCATCGAGGCAAGCCACGCAGGGTTCCTCCCGCGACCCCAGAGGGAGGTCTCTGGGGCTTTTTGAGAGATGCTAACACACATTAAACCTCACTCTGGTGGTGCATGGAGGTAGGGTGGCGCCCCCTACTCTGGGACGTGACGGATCTTCGTAAGCATGGCTACTGAGCTCCAACGGGGTTTTGGAGAGGCCCCACGTAAGGTTGACTCTGGTGTGCATGGGAGTAGGTTGGCGCCCCCTACTCTGGGACTTGACGGATCTCCATAAGCATGGCCGCTGAGCTCCAGGGGACTTTTTAAGTGATGCTAGCCTATGTCCATGAGAACTTAGTTGTTTTTTGGGGACTTTCATTTAAAACCTAAGTCTTTCCAGGCTGACCAGTGGGATTTGCAAAAGCAAAGTATGAAAAGCGCAACTTGGGTCAAACCTTCACTCTCCGCAAGGTGCCCGGGCAGGCTGGGCAGGGCGCATCTTCCCTGTGTGTGCGTGGATCGGCCCGCAACCCTTGAAAAGGTCCCAGGGGCAAAGGCCCTTTTACCCGCAGTCGCAATTTTGGTGAAAGCGTAGATTTGTGGACTTAGGTTTTGAGCACTTGCCTGAAAAACATGGGCCATGGATCTCCACTACCAACACAGACTGAGGACCAGGGGGGCATCCTATGACCCCACCTGTTGGCCCCTGAGGCATGTGCCTTGGTGGGCCAGGCCACCGCTGACCGATTAGAGTGTGTTGCGTGCCTGTGCTAGGGCCCTGCCCGGCTGCCCCGGTGGAGTGGGGGGCTGCTGCGTGTTGCCCCATGAGCGGCCGTATCGTGGGGGGCCATACTGGCTGGCTCACGTAGCGAGACCCGTGTGTGGGAACCAGCTACGCCGCAGTGCTTTCCTGTTCTTGTACGGTGTGGCCTCTTTGAGACAGGTGCTCCTAAGAGGCAAATGTCCGGTATGAGCATGCATGAGACGGCCTATTGGGCCCCAAATGTTCGTGGGAGGCACAGATGACCAGTATGCCTTGGCTGCCAAGCCACCGTTGACCGATTGGAACATGTTGCGTCCCTGATCTAGGGCCCCGCCTGGCTGCCCTGATGGAGTGGGGGGGCTGCCGTCTGTTGCCCCATGAGCGGCCGTATCGCAGGGGGCCATACTGGCCGGCTTGCGTAGCGAGACCCGTGTGTGGGAACCAGCAACACCATGGCGCTTTCCCGTTCCCATATGGTGTGGCCGTTTTGGGTTGGGTGCTCCTAAGAGGTGATTGTGTGAACACGCATGAGATGGCCCACTGGGCCCCAAACTTTCGTGGGAGGCACAGATGACCAGTCTATCTTGAGAGGTCTGGCACCGGTGAGCGGCGCAAGGCGTGCGGCCGGTGGGGGCGGTGTTCCTCTGCTGCTGCCGGTGTCTTCAGCCGACCCCCGTGAAGCACACTTTTCCCTGTTATGGCCAGTGAACTCAGCTGTGGCCACACTGAATACACTGGGGTCTCCGAAAGGTGCACACGGTCGGTACAGTGAAACTGCAAACGGCTTTTTAAATCAGTTATGGTGCCTTTGAACACAACACCTCAAGTACTTGGATAACTGTACAGTGAAACTGCAAATGGCTTATTAAATCAGTTATGGTGCCTTTGAACACTACACCCCAAGTACTTGGATAACTGTGGCAATTCCAGAGCTAATACATGCAAACAGGCACCAACCTTGCCTGCCCCCCAGAGGGGAGGCTTGGGATGTGTACATTCAGACATTTGGTGTGTGTGCTTGGCTGAGGAGCCAACGGTGCAAAGCTACCATCTGCTTGATTATGACTGAACGCCTCTAAGTCAGAATTTACCGGGGGACGGACGAACAAGTGCCGTTCACCACCCCAAGCAAGCACCTCAATTTTGTGGAGAAACTGGTGCTAAATGACTCGTAGACGACCTGATTCTGGGTTGGGGTATCGTGCGTGACAGAGCAGCTCATTGCTGTGATCAATTGAAACTCATCCTCAGTTCCAAGTTTTTGTCGGCCGAGGAGGAGGCCCCCCCGGGCGGCCTCGGTTCGACCCCCCTGCCCAGGCCCAGGGTGACCAGTGGCCCAAGGCCCCGGCCAAAACCTAAGTCAACGCGGGGCGACCAATGGGAGGTGAGGACCGGGGTGAAGCCCTGCAGTGGCGTCCCTGGGAAGGTCAGAGGCGAAGGTGGGCAGAGCGGGATGGGGCGGCAGGGGCCCCTGGAAGTCCGAGATGAGGCAGCCAAAAGTTGATACGGGGGGACCAGTGGGAAAAAGGCTCCTGGGGACTTGGCCAGTTCGTAATGTCAGGGATCTGAAAGGAGGACCCAAATACAGAGTGAATGACAAGGGTTTATTGACAAAACAGACAAGAGGGTAAGTGAGGTGCACAGGTGATATGCAGTTATTCCCTTCAATTTAATGCTATCATTATTATATGAAATCTATGACTCTCACTACATCTAAAATAGTGTCCACAGAGAAGGGTTCAATCATTCATAGGCAATAAAATGCATAATTAATATATATATATATGATGAAAAAGAGCTTGTTTTATCGAAATGAACTCGTAATAATATCTCATATCAAAGCAATGTTGTTATTTTCAAGGACACATTCATGTTTCATACGGTTTCAAAGTTGTGTCCTCACTTTTTGTCAACACCGTCAGATATTTAGTAAATGTAATAATAATAATAATAATAAAATCAGGGGATATGGGACAGCTGTTACTGTAACATACCCCATTGCCACATTCCACCTCTGCAGAATACTACTACATGAACTCTGAATCAGAATCAGAATCAGAAACAGCTTTATTGCCAAGTGTGTACAAGAAACAACACACAGACAATAAAAATAAACTGAGAAAAAAATACACATATGTAAATATAAATAGACAAAAATTTAAATTAATTTTAAAAATAAATGAAACTGTATATACAGTTGTGCATGATAGGAATGGAATAGAATAGAATGGGATGCCGGGATGTATAAGTACAAGGGTATTGCACATTTGTCTTATCGCACAGGTTATAACTGCATCTGTCTCCGGTGTAGACTTGTGAAGATTAATTATAATGCAGATCCCATACTGTAACCTAAAATAAATGTGCTCTATTACTATTACTATTCATAGTCAAGTGGTTTTGCGGGAAAGTATTAATGTTCATGCCTGACAGGGAGGCGCCCACGCGATCACTTGAATTTTTTTTTCTTATAATGAAATAACATAAAATTGGGGTGCCTCGCATACATAAATATCTACAGATAGCTTGAAATGTCGACTTGTAAACGAACCAATTCAAAACGAAAGTAAATACTCCCTGATAATGTAATCTGTGTAGAGGTTGCGTTTCTCTCTAAAGGCGCGTCCAGTACTGTGGAGATGAGAGTCAGCACCGTGAATTTAATCTTGCAGCCGACAAGAAAACATTCGTTTATCATTAAATAATTAAAATCTCTCATTTTGTTCATAATTATTCGGCAAACCTATGCGTGTGCTAGAGCGCGGAATATATTAAGGCTGATTATGGATTAGTAGACTATGTTAAATTAAGATTAGCTGAATGATGACTTAAATGAACCACTACTAGTAACTAGAAACATTTTAAGTGGGGGCAGCCTTATTAAATACCCTTTAGATATCTCTGTTCAAGTTTTTAAAACTTTTTGTACGCGTTTGCATATAGTCGGAGAAATTCTGCTTTCAGAACGATCACGTCGATAACGGAGAGATGTCATATCCGTAACACTGATTTTTCCTCTGAAACACAAAAACGAAAACTGAAATAATATCGATATTTCATGTTTTATGAATGGTCGACCCTTCTCTATTCTTCAGATATTGTTGCTTTTGGTTTGTGCATTGTAAATCACAGAATGTCTACAAAATGTTGGCTCCCAAAAACTCGGGTATTTTTGTGTGTGTGTGTGTGTGTGTGTGTGTGTGTAATGTCGGTTACCCATGTGTATCAATATATTGGTAATGAATGCATTCTGTGGGAATTTATATTTCAGGTTGTGACTGTAAATGTCAGGTCCATAATGCTGGAACTGCCATATAATGAAACTAAAAATTAATTGGTGTACATGCAATCTTGGAACAGTTCCTTATTATTGCAATATATTTTTACATTTGTATTGTCAAAACGACTGCTGCGTTGCCGCGTACATTTAAAAAGGGCAAATCTGTAAGCATTACAAAGCATTTCAACTGCACGGGCTAACCTGCTGCCGAGCGGACAGAGACTCATCACTGTCTGGTAAGACTCGCGGGGGAGGACTGTGTGTGTATATCAACAAGGAATGGTGTAACAATGCTGCAGTGGTGACAAAACACTGTTCATCGCGGGTGGAGTTTATGTTTGTGAAGTGTCGTCCGTTCTATCTGCCGCGGGAGTTCACGGCCATTGTTATTGTTGCGGTCTACATCCCGCCGTGTGCAAACGCTAAGGACGCGCTTCGCGAGCTGTACAGCGCCATCAGCGAACAACAACAAACAAATAACCCCGACGGCTTTTTCATCATTGCCGGTGACTTTAATCACGCAAACATAAAGTCTGTTTTGCCAAAGTTCTACCAACACGTGAACTTTGCAACAAGGGGAAACAACACTCTGGACTTTGTTTATACAACAAATAAAAACGCTTACAGGGCTGAACCCCGCCCCCACCTCGGGTACTCTGACCACATCTGTTATGCTAATCCCAGCATACAGACCACTTCTCACACTTACCAAACAGGTTCAAAAAGAGATCACAGTATGGCCAGACAATGCTACCTCTGCACTACAGGACTGCTTCCAGGACACAGACTGGAACATGTTTAAAGAGGCAGCCACCTACAATAACCATACAGACCTTCAAGAATACACAGAAACAGTGACTGCTTACATCAAAAAGTGCATAGATGATGTGACAGTCACCAAAACCATCACCACACGTGCCAACCAGAAGCCATGGATGACAGCAGAGGTTCATGGGCTGCTAAAAAATCCGAGATGAGGCATTCAGATCAGGAGATAAGACAGCTCTCAAAACAGCAAGAGCCAATCTGTCTCATGGCATCAAGAAGGCAAAACATCAATATGCTCAGAAAATCAACAATAACTTCAGCGACAGTAAAGACACTCAGTCCCTGTGGCAAGCCATTCAGACCATCACTGACTACAAGCCCCTGCCACAGGCCAGTGATGATGACACATCCCTGCCAGATGCACTCAACCACTTCTACTCACGATTTGAGACACAGACCGACACTCCTGCACAGAAACTCCACACATCTCCAAACGACCAGGTACTCTGTCTTTCTCCAGCCGACGTAAAGAAGACCCTATCCAGGATAAACCCACGAAAGGCTGCGGGCCCTGACAACATACCTGGCCGTGTACTAAGAGACTGTGCTGCACAGCTGACGGATGTCCTAACAGACATCTTCAACACCTCGCTGAGCCAGGCAGTCGTGCCCACG
This sequence comes from Labeo catla, assembly GCA_012976165.1. Classification (NCBI taxonomy): domain Eukaryota; kingdom Metazoa; phylum Chordata; class Actinopteri; order Cypriniformes; family Cyprinidae; genus Labeo; species Labeo catla. Next base: position 17,629 of record VONZ01003375.1, read on the forward strand.
TGTCTCAAATCCACTTCCATAATTCCAGTTCCAAAGAAGTCACCTGTGTCCTGTCTGAATGACTATCGTCCCATAGCACTGACCCCAATCATGATGAAGTGCTTTGAGAGGTTAGTCATGCATCACATCAAGTCCAGTCTCCCAAACACGCTGGACCCATTCCAGTTTGCATACCATCCAAACCGCTCACGGACGATGCAATATCCAGCACTCTCCACCTAGCTCTCACCCACCTGGAACAGAAAGACTCTTATGTTAGAATGCTGTTCATTGACTTCAGCTCAGCATTCAACACAATAATCCCTCAGCAGCTCATCCACAAACTAAACCTGCTGGGCCTTGTAGCGAATTTAGCTAAAAGGGAAATGTATATAAATAATTACAATTAATTATGATTAATTACAATTACTTATATCAGCTGCCAGTAGTAACTGTAGCAGAATCAATTTTCCATCAACTAATCTGTTCGCTCAGCGAACATTCGGTATAATCTTTATATCAACTCTAAGAAATGATATTTTCTTGGCCACAGAAAATAACTTTCTTAAAGTACCATTGCATTAGAGCAAGTAGCTTGAATCGGAATCGTAAAGGGACATTAATTTGCAAGGCAGAATCAGAATCAAAACTCATGTAATTTGTGCACAATAGTTTATTAATGAAGGACTAACACATAACTAATCTAAACAAACAAACATGAAATCACTCATACATGGGGGAATGGTCAGTGAGAAGCAGTTAGAGAGAGACAAGGAAATGAAGCTATGAAAGAGCCAGTTAACCACCTGCTGTGAAACCATCAGTGCTGTCTACAGCTTATACTAAACCTCTGTATGTTTAGTTAAGTGTACGATACTTGCATTGCCTTTGTCGTCGAACAAGTGTCCAAATGCAGTCTCTGAAAGTCTTGATGGTTTGGAGCAGTGGTGGTTTTGGAATTGCAATCACGTTCTTCCGGGTCTGAAGAGTGATGAATTCCAAAGATGTCCTGACTCGTGGGTGACTGGGAGTTTCTTCCCATGTGAAAAGTGAAGAAGAACCAAGAGCTGAGAGGGACCCAGCTAAAGTCCTGTGGTCTTTGGGGAATGGAAAGACAAGGCCGCAAGGCCTGGTGCACGCTTAGGGAAGTCCTGAAGAGTTCTAGCTCATCTTCTTAGGTTCTCCAAGAACCACTGACTGACTGAGGCGAGTCATGAAGATGAATTCCAGGGTTAAGTGGAACTGTCTGGCTCTTTGTGGTTGAGAGCCACAGCTCTGTATGTTGGGCCTGTCGGGCCCGCCGGGCACGCCCTGTGCCGGCTCAGGCTCCCCGTGGGTTCCTCCACACGGGCAGCAATCAGAAGATGTTGCAGACGAAGGAGAAAGTGAAGAGACCAAAAAGAGAGAGGGGTCGATGCCTTTAAACTCTCTGGAGGCTGTGCCTCCTGGAGGTCCATGAACCAATGGTAAATTTCACCTTTGGAGGGAAAGTTTACGACTCTTTGTCTGTGAGCATGGTATTTTGCATATGTAATTCGATTGGGTGTTGATGCAAAAACTACTAAGGTTTCTTAAAACACTAACATGTTGCAAAGGTATCAACATCTAATTTACACCATCTTTTAGATCATTAAAATCCGAACTCAAAGAGTCCAAGCATGACATAGGTGGGTTATACTACTAGTCATCTATCATAATACATGCATAAAACAGTAGAAAGACAAATACAAATACAACAGACAAAATTAAAATACAATGCAGTAATACTGTACACAATGACTCGGGCTATGTGTGATAGGAAGGTCAAAGAAGGTTTGTCTGTGAATGAGTAGGAAAGAGTCCATTTCTATAGGCATTGTGTCTTTCCTATAGAGAAATGTAGTGTGCTCCGTTTGCATTCCTTGAGGCCATAAAACCTGTGATATCAGATCGTTGTCCTGGCAACTGAGCCCTTTTGGGGTGTTAGTTGCTTTAGGGGGGGGTTGTCTCCAGAGCTCCAGCATGTAGCTGGCCTGTTGTGTTTAAAGACTATTTGTTAAATGTAACAATTAATGTATGTCTGATTGGTCCAGACGCTACAGCCTAAACACCTCTCTCTGTAACTGGATCCTGGACTTCTTAACTGGTAGACCCCAGGCAGTCCAGCTCAGCTCCAAGCACATCATCAAGTTCGCTGATGACACGACTGTGGTAGGCCTCATCAGCAACAACGATGAAACACACTACAGAGAGGAAGTGGCACAGCTGGCTAAATGGTGTGGCGCTAACAATCTGTCCCTCAATGTGGGTAAGACAAAAGAGGTTGTGATGGACTTCAGAAGAAACTCTGTTGACCACGCCCCACTGACCATCAACAGCTCGGCTGTGGAGAGAGTCAGCAGCACTAAATTCCTGGGGGTGCACATTACAGAGGATCTTACCTGGACCACCAACGTCATGTCGCTCAACAAGAAGGGCCAACAGTGCCTTCACTTTCTTCGCCAGCTGAAAAGGGCAAGTCTCCCTCCACTCATCCTCACCACATTCTACAGAGGAACCATTGAGAGTGTGCTGACCAGCTGCATCACTGTCTGGTACGGGAACTGCAGTGCTGCTGACCGCAAGACCCTACAGCGGACAGTGAACACAGCTGCAAAGATCATCGGTGCCCCTCTCCCCTCCATCCTGGACATTTTCCTTGCATGATGCTCTAGCAAGGCCTCCAGCATCGTGAAGGACCCCACCCATCCCTCCCACAATCTCTTCCAGCTCCTGCCATCAGGTAGAAGGTACCGAAGTATCAAAGCTCGCTCTGTCAGATTTCTCAACAGCTTTTTCCCCCAGGCTGTGAGAGTCCTTAACTCTAATCTCCCTGTAACCCTCTGAAACCATGAAAACCTCAGCCTCCTCCCCCCAACTCATTAAAACTGCTGACAATCTTTCAAAGTGCAATTCTGAGTGTGTTACACACAGGTGAGTGGGCTATACAAACCACTTGTAGTAACACACTTATGTACATTAGACACTTTCTGTAAACACTTGCTGCTACAAAGACTCAATCGGATTAGCTGCTTCCCTCAAAATCTCTCTTCTGCACAATTTAATGCACAAAATATCTCTTTTGCACAATTTCATGTACAGATGTCTCTTTTGTAAAACGTCATGTACAGTACTTATGTAAAGTTTTTGTTGTCTCAGTTTTGTATGTGTAGTCAACTATTTATTATAGTTATAGTATTTATAGTATATGTATAGTCAAATGGTTAACTGTTGTATAAGTCTGTAATTGCTTTTCTTATTTGTGTGCTGTTGTATGTTTATATTATGCTTAACTAGTATGTAGCACCGTGGTCCTGTGAGACACAACATCTCGTTCTACTATATGTCCACACGTGTAGCAGAATGACAATAAAGCTCGACTCGACTCGACTTGAAGTACAAACGTTTTGTCTCTCTCGCAGACACACGTCTCTTTAGGCCAGTTTGTGTCTCTCTCGCAGAGGTGCCGCGTCTCTCCTGAGAAAAAAACAAAAAACAAGCAAACAAAAAAATAAATAAATAAATAAAACAAGCAACACTGCACATTATATTGTACATAATAATCTGTATGCCACTGAATGCCTATTGCAAAAGCCAAACCAAACGAGGCATTATTCCTAAAACGGACACTTTGCCTAAACCTGCTCTGGCATTAGGTAAATAGACACTAAATCTTTTTCAGTAATGGTCACAATATCATTAGAAAACAAAACGGCAAAACTTACAGCATGTGTAAAAAACAGTTGTTGAAACAGCCAGTCTCAATTATTCAACGATGGAACAAGGAGATCTCGGAACAGTCAAAGATGGGTCAACACTGGTTCTTGAGACATGGGACAAAACATGTCCGGCAATTGTAACCGCTATTAAGTTTAATAATGAAAAGATTTTCAGTTGTAAATGTTACGAAGGATTAAGAATAGAATGTATTTAACACAGTTATTATAATTTAATGCTATCATTATTATATGAAATCTATGACAAGTATTGTCTTTTCACTACATCTAAAATAGTGTCCACAGAGAAGGGTTCATTCATAGGCAATAAAATGAATAAAAATGTTGAAAAAGAGTTTGTTTTATCCAAAGGAACACGTAATAATATCTCATATCAAAGCGATTTTGTTTTTACAAGGACACATGCCTTTTTCATAATGTTTCAAAGTTGTGTCCTCATTTTTTGTCAACACCGTCAGACATTTAGTAAATGTAAAAAAAAAAAATAATAATAATAATAAAAAAATAAAATAAAAAAATCAGGGGATCAGGGGCAGCTGTTACTGTAACATACCCTTTTGCCACATTCCACGTCTGCAGAATACTACTACATGAACTCTGAATCAGAATCAGAAAGAGCTTTATTGCCAACTGCATACAAGGAATTTGTTTTAATGTCACAGGGTTCCAGTGCACAGCGCCAACAACAACAACAAACAGACAATAAAATAAGATGAGAATTTAAAAATAAAATAAAAATAAATACACACATGTAAATATAAATTGGCAAAAATTGAAATCTAAATTGAAAAATAAAAGAAACTGTATATACAGTTGTGCTATAGATGATAGGAATGGAATAGAATAGAATGGGATGCCGGGATGTACTAGAATGTAGGTGGATATAAATTCTCACAGAATGCATTTATTACCAATATATTGAAGTATCTCTTTTATAGTTTTTGGGAGACAACATTTTGTAGACTTTCTGTGACTTACAATGCACACACCAGAAGCAACAATATCTTAAGAATGAAGAAGGATTGACCGTTTACAAAACACAAAACATCAATTTTATTTCAATTTTCGGTTTTGTGTTTCAGAGGAAAAATCAGTGTTACGGATATGACATCTCTCCGTTATCGACGTGATCGTTCTGAAAGCAAAATTTCTCAGACTATGCAAACGCGTATAAAATGTTTTAAAAACTTGAACAGAGATATCTAAAGGGTATTTAATAGTGCTTCCCCCATTTAAAATGTTTCTAGTTACTTGTAGTGGTTAATTTAAGTCATTATTCAGCTAATCTTAAATTAACAGTCTACTAATCCATAATCTGCCTTAATATATTCCGCGCTGAAGTACACGCATTAAGAGCAGGTTTAGGCAAAGTGTCCGTTTTAGGAATAATGCCTCGTTTGGTTTGGCTTTTGCAACTGGCATGCAACGGCATACAGAGTATTATATACAATATAAAGTACAGTGTTGCTTTTTTTTTTTTTCAGGGGAGACGCGGCGCCTCTGCGAGAGAGACAAAACGTTTGTACTTCATTCAAATGCTGCTTTGTAATGCATTCAACCTTGCCCTTTTTAATGTATGCGACAAGGCAGC